>VZZY01022746.1:0-10322 GCA_013400335.1 Eurystomus gularis
GCTGGTCTCCTCTCTCAGGTAACTAATGAAAAGGACAAGAGGTAATGGCCTCAAGTTGCACCGGGGCAGGTTTAGATTCCATATCAGGAAGAAGTTCTTCACTGAAAGAGTGGTTAGCCATTGGAACAGGCTACCCCGGGAGGTGGTGGAGTCGTCATCCCTGGAGGTGTTCGAAAAATGGGTAGATGTGGCATTTCAAGACATGGTCTAGGGGAAAGGGAGATGTTTGAAGAAGGTTGGACTAGATGATCCTAGAAGTCTTTTCCAACCTGAATGATTCTATGATTCTATGACTCGATGCTCTTACAGGTTCTTTCCAGCCATAGCAATTCTGTGTGATTCTGTATAGTGATTACTCAGAATATCTCTCAGAGCAGTGGGTCCATGATAGCCTTCACTAGAATGTATGAGTGTGTATGCTGGGGACACTGATGTGCTTTATACTTTCCATCCTACAGTTTGCATAGGCTATTTTGGGTTTCTTAATTAATGAACTTCAGCAGCAGAAAACATAGACAATATTAGGGCTCATGTCACCCATTTTGGGATTGGAGATAACTCCTCCCTGTCAAAGAAAAAAGTTAGGCAGCTCTTCCAGCACCAGCCTTTTGTCTGTAGTGATTCTTTCCGGTACAAGCCTTCCCTTTGAAGTCTTTCAAACAGTATATAACTTGTGCCAGGTACCTGGTGTGGTCTCCCTTGTGAGAGCGGGGTATTCATTTTTTGCCAGGATTTCCATTTTGCCTTGGCAAGGGAAGGTCTGCTTCTGCAGACTTCAGCAAGACCTTTCCCCTTTGTGAGCTCCTGCATTGATTGCTTTGATTTCACCCATAATTCAGGTCTGATCTGGGCACTGCTCACCTGTAGGCAGGGCAGTGAAGGTCAAGAGGAATAAGTTCAGGCTGTTCCCTAAGCTGATCATTTTGTTGCTTCATTTGCAGCGAACCCTTAACCAAAATACTCAAGCCAGTTTTGACTTCTTTCAAAATCACTACTAGGGTGACCACTTGCAGAAGGCCAAAGACATCCCAGCTGTGAACTTCACTGTTAATACGGAATGTACACTTGCAGCCAGCTGCTTATTGCATCCAGCTACTGTATGTGCCCAACCTGCCAGAGCAATGAGTGCTGGAGGATGACTGCATTACAGAAACATCTTCTGGTTTCAAAACCTGCCAGTGAGTGGTTTCCAACTGCACTGTTATTTACCTAATATGGAGGCAGTCTAAATAAGAGAGATTGATTTCACTATATTAATCCTTTGGCATAGATGCCAAATGCCTTAGTTACCCCTTCTGTTTCAAATGCTCAAAAATTCCAGTTCATCTGCAGCAAACGTTTCTTTGCCCTGAAGGAAAAGCCCCTTTTTTGGGACCCAGGCCACACCAGTGCTCCTACCATGTTTGCTCTGCTCACTTGCTCTGCAGTGTTCTCTGGGAGGAGAAGTGGGCTGGAGGGCAGCTGTAGACAGGCTTTGACCAGGATAGGATCTGCAGGACACAGGTGGTACTCAAAGCCAAGCAATGAGCAGCTTTCTTCTCCTTTTTTCTCTTTAAGAAGCAATGGCTTAAACAGAGGAAAAAGCGGTTAGCTTTCTGCAACTGAGGCCAGGGCTTGTATGAACAATTCTGTCTTGAGGAAAGACCACAAGGCTGAAAGGCCTTACTGTCCTCCTCCTCCCTCCACTTTGGAATCCCATGAATACACTTTCCTGATCTCCAGGAAGCAAAAAAACCTGACAGCCAGCTCAGGGAATCCCAGCCATCTGACTTGAACAACCTCCAATGAAACATCGACAAGAGAATCTGGTGCTGCACCTTGCCAGCACCCTAAAGCAGATTTTATAAGACCCCCGCTGGGCATAGAGCAAGTACTCCTGTTCCCTTCTGCTGGTCCACTGGTTAGAATCAAAAACTGAAAATAAGTGGGTCAAAATCCCCTCTCCCCAAAATATAGAAAAAGTGACTCCAGTAAAATAAATAAAACAAGACTGAGTGCCAAAATGTGTAAAAGAGCTTTAGCAGCTTTTCAGGCATTCATCAACAGGATTGGTAAACTCATCAAGAATGAGAAGAAATAAAATTTGGTTTTATTTTAATGTATTCCTCCCCATATTAAATGCAGCCCAGAACATGTTGCAAAAAGGATGTGTCTTTCTAGCACTTCTGCTCTTTATCGATGTTATGTATAGAGGACCCAAAGCAGTGCAGCCCTGCTGGGGATGCCAAGTTAAAGCTGTTAAGCCACTCAGAGGTACAGTGAGAGAAGCACCTGGGGTGAGGGAGGTTGTGAGGAAGGGGATCTGTAGTGGCTCCCAGCTTCTGGCTCTTACTTCCACATGTTTGGGAATACCACAGGAATTGTCAGCATGAGCCAGTGGCTGCAGCTGGAACTGAAGTGCTGAAGAGCAGGACTATGGATTTCCAAATGCTGTGGGGAGCAAAGCGTATTGTTTTTCACCAGAATAAACCTAGGTGTTTTGAGGCACTTTGTGCGTGGGACTCAAAGGGAAGGAGTCCAGTGCACATACTGCTGCTCTCCTCCAAATCATCCCCTGCACAACCCCTCACAAAGGCAAGGTTGTTCAAAATGAATGGGGGCACAAGGCACAGATGTTGCACAAAGGTGAGCCACATCTGTTTCACCGGGGAAGGTGCACCCTTCTTTCTCTTTCAGCAGGCAGATGGGAAAGGTGCTCTGAAAACTGCTGGAACTGAGTGCAACAGACTGGCCAGGAAATTGGGATAAGGGGAGCGGGGACAGGGAAACCTTGTGGGATTCTGCACAGCAGTGAGAGGAGTGAGGGAGCAACAGCTGCCCAAAAACACTGCTCTCCCTCCTTGATGTCCCTACCAGATTTCTAAGTTGTGCTGCTCTCACTGAAGTGTGAGGTTAGAGGAACGAGCAGACAGAGAGGAGGGAAGATCCTGTGATGCTAGCAGGACAGTTGTGCATTCAGGTCTGCTCAGATTCTTGCTCTCTCTGTGAAAATGAGGTTTTGTTTTGGGTCCACAATGACTTGCATAGTTTAGGTGCAGGTTCGTAAAAAGTAATAGAGATGTTTGCACATGGAAATGGCAGCAGACCCATGCATCTTGGTGACATGTCCTGAAAGACAACCAGCAGTCTCTTAGGAGATGTGTCTCCAAGAAGCAGAAGATCCAGCTAAGCACAAAAGTCTGCAGTAAAAGCCCTGGCTCTGAACTTAAACAGGAGAGGCATCTGTATGCTTTTAGTTTGCTTACTTTAAGCAAAAGAAGTATAGCGTCCTGGAGACTGTTGATTTTTGTGGTGCTTTGTGTTGACTTCTGGGATTAGACTAGAGGGGTCCTGAGCTGCACTGTACATAGTGTTGGGATGAAAAGCACCGTGTCTGTCCCTCACAGAGCTGAATATTAACTTCCTGCAAGCTGAAAGATTTACACAGTGGGAGCAAGGGGAACTATGAGTCTTTCCTTTTTCTCAGTGAAAATCATTATGATAACTGTAAGGACAGTGTCATCACTGGAAAAGCAATTTCCTGCCCATACCCTGAAGGGTTTTAGTCCATCTCAGGTGCAGGATGTGGTGTGTGTCTTCTCTGGGTCTCCCCAAGGAGCAGCCCTGCCTTTGGCTACATCAGCTGCACCCCATAGTGTCCTTCACCCATGTGATGGCCGTTCATCTTCTTCATGGTGTCCTCTGTCTCCTGCCCCAGGGCAGCTGTAACAATGCTGAAGAGGACGTTTGAGATTGTGGGAGCCTTGCTGCTCTTGCAGGCTACTCGCAGAGGTTTTATAAGCATGTGTTTTGGCTATGCTTCTTTGGTCTCTAACTCGACTGGGATCAGCCAGTGCAATGGGACTGGAACTATTACATACAACTGCTGGGATTTTCTTGTTACACAGAGCAGTTTCCAGCACTGGCTTAAGATTTTGTTCAAAATGGTCTTTTGGATGCCAGGATGTGTGAGAAAAGCCAGGGCAGAGAAGCACCTCCAGCATGAGGGGCCTCCTAAAACCAGAAATAGTGGGTTGGGGAGGGGATTGCGCAAGAAACAACATATCTTATTCCTAAGAAGCAAAAAGCTCAAGGGTCTGGTGCAGGGCCTAGAGTCAAAGGCACACCAGGTTATTACTAGAGAGAGGCTGTGGAACTTGAGGATTTCAAGGGTTTTTATAGTTTACTGCCCCAAGGCTGTAGCAATAGCTGGGAAGAAATGTGAAGGCAACACTAGTTTAGAAGTTAAAGAAAGCACACTGACACCATCCCTTTAAAGTCAGTGCTCACAGTGAGCTGTATCAACACCATTTCATCCCTTTGTGTTGCTGCTGGGGTGTTGTCATATGCTAGTGCAAAGCACACTTGTCTCCCAGTAAGCTATAAATTATCCCCTTGAGGCAGAAGCTTTGCAGACTGTCCACAATTTAGCAAAGTGCAGCGTGCTTTAAAGTTTAATTCCAGGCAATTTAACTTGGTCATTTTCTGGTTTGGTTTTGGACACACTAGTGGGAAGGCTTGTGTGTCAGCTATGATGACTTTACTGATGCTGCAGGGAAGGCACACAGAGTGGGAGGTTTCCACCTCCTGGCTTTCAGCCAATCTAGTGTTTGTTGTGACTGCCTTGTATGTGGTTTATGAAAGCACAGTCCCCCTTCCCAACTCCATGGTGCCTAGCTTGTGCTTCCCAAGTCACTCACAAGGAGCAATGCATGGAAGCAGGTCTGCAGGGACACCCTGCTAGCAGAGTGGCCTACAGGATGCCGAAATGCAGTGGGGTTGTGGTCCTCCCCACTTGAAGGGCATTTTGGAGGAAAAAAAACTTGCATCCCTGGCAGAAAGAACCTCTGACACACCGCTGGTACAGATCTGCTAGGAATTACAGCCACTTTGATGCATCATGAAGCTGCATGAGGGACATTGTTTCTTTGTGCCCTGCAGCAGTGCAGGCAGGTGGTAATGGGACCTGGTGCTGTATCCATGTGTGGGGGTGTCCTGATTCGGCCAGGACAGGGTTAATCTTCAGCAGGAGTCGGGGGGGGGGGGGGGGGGGGGGGAGGGGGAGCTGGGCTATTCCATACCATTCCATACATCATGCCCCCAGGGATGGTTCCGCCCCATGTGACACTGGGTGAGGGGTGCGCAGGTCTGTCTGGGTCCACTCTGCCTTGTCTGTGCGCTCAGTATCGCTTGTTTTGTACCTTGTTTTTCTAACTGTTGTTATTGCTGTTGTTGCTCGGATTGTTTCTTGTGCGTTATCATATTAAATTATCCTTATCTCAATCCTGGGCTTTGTGCTCTGCCTGTCTCCATATCCCGCCGGTGGGGGGGGGGTCAGCAGCACGTGGTGCTCAGGCCCGGGTGGGGACTAAACCACCACAGGGGGGAGCAGAGGGGACCTGCCACCCTGGGAATCCACTCTAAACCTGGACTACCTTTGAGGCTGGTAGTCGTCATTTAATATGTCTTTAGTAAATTCCCACTCTGTGAGCCATCTATTTTCCCTGAGCAGGAAGATACAAGAAGGCACTTAAACACTTGAATGACGGGCAACAGACAAGGATTTCCTTCTGCTTAGGCTTGCCCAGAGTCGCTCTGGGCAGTGGAGGGGTTTTGTGTCCTTCCACATCCTCAGCACAGTTATGGGTCCCCAGCAGTAAGCTTAGCCCATGTGCCATGCCCTTAACAGGCCAAAAAAACCATGGACAATACCAAAAGGAAGAAGCTGTTCCCCTCCACGATCTGGCTGGCATACATGCTCTCAGCCTCTTCCCGATGCTCTGGGAAGCAGAGTGCTGCCAGCACCACGTGTAGGGCACACGGCTCTGGAGACATTCCTGCGGGTGGGGGAAAGGAAGGTTTCCCAGATGCTTTTCAAGTAGTCTTTGTTAAAACTGGTCACAGCAGACTGCATCTTTGAAGTGCTGGCACCCAAGTTGTGGGCCCCAGGTTGGAGTTGACTTGTGAATGAGTCACAGCCTAGTAGAATGTTTTGGTTTCTGCACTGGCTTCATGTTCCAGAGGCAGAACCTGGCCCACCTGTGTCTCTGTGGCTCCACCCTCACCCAGGTGGTCATGGTTGGGGTGGTGGGTAAGGCCAGGATTATATTAACCAGGAGCTGATTAGTTAGAAGAGCTTCCTGTTGGGTGTGGCTTCTGTTGGGGCTGGTTGCATCTTGCTGAGCTCTCTCGGTGGTGGTGTTCTATGTGAAGGGCCACTGAGGGAGCCATCGCTGTCCGTTGTGTCCTGCAGGCGATGCTGGTACCACAGTGGGCAGTGGAGGAGCTGAGCCCACAGGAACCTATGGCAGGACTGTTTGAAAGAAGACTTCTGAGGGGATGTTGCTGAGTTCAGTGTTGGCCTGTGTGATCAGGCAACTGATGGCAGTATAAAATGATGATGGCTTAAACAGCACAACAATCTTCTGCTGCCCAGGTAGTTTTGTGGTTCATCGGGTGGGCAGCTGGGAGGGTAAGTACAGCTCTGTGCGTGACACCCTCCCTGCAAAATATACCCTGCATGGTGTGCATCCAGATAAATGCACATGCCTGCTTTTAACCTGCTCACTGTCAGCCTTCAGCAAAGTCCTCTGAGCTCGGGACCCTACGGCAGGCAGGTGGCCAAGAGGGACATGACCTTGGCTAAGCTGTCCTGGCTACCTTGGGCACCTCTTTGGGATGGTGGGATTTACTACTGGAGGATTCTGACAGTGCCAGTGCAAGGTCTAGAGCACTCTTTTGGATGCCAGAGAATCAATCCTGCTTTTAAAGGCAACATGTTTCCATGGCATCTTTTCAATTTGCAGTGGGTCTGGATGAGCTGATTTTCCCCACAGCAGCCCTCATGGTGCAATGTTGTTGTACTGGGAGCCAGAAGGGTGTTGATAACGCACTCATGTTGCGACTACTGCTGAGCAGTGCTTGCACAGCACACAGGCTCCTTCCGATGTTATAAATTTTGAGGCAATCCAAAAATATAATTTTATGTTTTAATTTATTAAAGTGGTAAATGCAATAAAAGCAAGCAAAACAGTGCTGGGTATGTTGGGGAGTCTCCGCTCTACCAACGACGCACCTCGTACAAAGCGATACAACTTCCTTTATAGTTTAGCCTAATTACATATTCATAATAGGCGTACTTCTAAGAATTCTCCACCTCCAAGTTGCGCAGGCATAGTAGTCCTTCTAGAGGTTTCTCAAACCTTCTTGGGTGATCAAGGGGTCTTCCAAACAGTGTCCTTTCGGTTGAACTCTTCCTGCTCATGCGCAGTAACAGGCAGCCTGCACAACACAGCTTGTGGCTACCAAAACTTAAACTAATACAACAACAAGATATCACAGACACAACATACATCCATTTCAACACGTCCTCAGCCCATTCTGTATTTGCACAAACTAAAGTGCACTATGTATTCCCTGCGGTGGGGTTTATGACCTCTGGGAAACTATTAGGACTATCATGTTGCTGTCTTGGATATTGTTGACTTATGGTATGATTATACATACCACTGGTCACAAGGTTAAGCTGGTATTTGTATGCAGCTTTGTAATTTATTAGTAATCTCACCCATCTATGGGCAAGATGGAGAGGATGTCACGGAGGCACCCACAGACAGCAGCAGCTATCAAAATGGGGGTTTGTTGCAACCAAAGTTACCCAGCATTCCTACTGACAAAATACAAGTTTGGATGTCTGTTGGGAACTATGGCACAAATAACTCCTAAACTTTAAGGAAAAACAAACCAAAATGCGCATACGTTCACTTATAAAGGGGAAACCTCCCACAAAAAAATGCCCAAAGTTACCACTCACCAAAAAGGGAGTGAGGCTCACTCAGTCCACTGAGATTTGCTCAATCAGTGAAAGTATCCTTAGATGACCTATCCAAGGGGAGGGACCAGCTGCCAGGCCCACTGCTCTCTGAAGAATCATCTCCACTGGTTCTTAGGCGGGGCTCCATTTATACCATAGTCGAGGGTTCACTGTGGTCATTCTAATAAGTTCAAGGGGCAAGTCCAGACAAAAGAGCCACCAGTTAATCACCATGAGGTGCAGTTTGTTGCAAACCGTTCTGGTGTACCCTGGTTTTCCCATATTCTGTCTGTTGGGGAGGCGCACCTGCCACAATACTTTCTCAGCTTTTGAGAATTTTGAATATTCTTGGGAAGTCCAAGCCAGCATGCTCTTGCTATGTCTTCCAAACTTGTCTCAGGTCTTGTTTAGAGTTACACAAAATGTTTTCAAGAATACCACCCAGAGATCTTCCCTGAGGCTGGATAGTTATGAGTGGTAGTGTGTGTGGGAAGGTATGGGCAAGTGCCTAGGCCAGTGGTCACCTCCAATGTTCTGGAATTTCACCCCTGAACAAGTGCAGAATCCTGATAAACTAGTGAAATATTTGGAAAAAGTATGTTGTCAACCTGGCAATTCCTGAGAGACACAAATCACTGCAATGCGCTATTAGCCTACCAACTCCTTTTCAACAGTATTCAGTGCCCTCAAGGGGAAGAGAAGTCTCTGGTCCTAAAAACAGACTGGTAGGTGCTGCAGCTGAACCAAAGAGCTAACCTGTGTGGGTGGCAGTTGGCCTTGTACAGAAAAAGAAATATACAAAAATATCAGTTCTTGTAGTGAGGGATGAAGATGAACCAGGGTCATCACAGGAGTGGGAGGAAGAGCCAGAGATAATCAGTCAATCCCTATCCCTGAGTGAACTGCAAGATATATGAAAGGATTTCAGCTGTCTTCCAGGTGAGCACATTATCACCTGGCTGCTCCAATGGTGGGGTAGCAGGGTTGGTAGTTTAGAATTAGAGGGGAAGGAGGCCAAGCAGCTGGGATCTTTGTCTAGGTAATGGGACATTGACAAGGCAATTGGAAAACAGACATAAGCTCTCAGCCTCTAGAGATGACTCTTGTCAGGTGTGAAGGTAGTCCTCCAAGGAAGATGTTACATTTCACCCAGACAAGTGGGCCACCATGGAGAGAGGTATCCAGTACCTGAGGGAATTAGCTGTGCTGGGGCTGATTTATACTGATCTGAATAATGAGCAGTTACTTACAGATCCAGGTGAAATCCAATGCATTCCACCTGTGTAGTGGAAGTTTCTGCAAAGTGCACCAGCATCATATGCCAAGTCATTGGCAGTAGTGTCCTGGACAAATGGTGGATGAATTGGCTAGCCAGCTCTGGCAATAAGAAGGAAGTCTCTCTTCCTCCTCACGGGCCTGTGTTTCAGCTGTGAAGGAACTGTTCCATGAGTTCAAGCAATTTAAAGAGGACATGTCCTACTCCCCACCTGTACGGACCTCTATCTCAACTACTAGGCATAGATGCTCCCCAGCCCAAGAGAGAGAATATGGAAGGAACACACCACAGGGTACCCTGTGGTTTTATCTACATGACCACAGAGAGGACATGAGGAAGTGGGATGGAAAACCTACTTTGATCCTAGTTGCATCAGTACATGAGTTGCAAGGGAAAACAATCACAAAAGAGGATTCTTCCAAGAAAAGTTCCACTACAGCTTCCAGTCAGAAGTTCCTGACAGATTAGAAGGGTTGATCTTACTTCTGATTCTCTTGAATGGACTCCTAAATCATTTTCACAAGAAGTGAGTAATTCTGATCACAACTAGAGGGACCCTGTCTCCAGCCAGGTGCAGGAAAGAGGCAATTGGGTTTACTGGACTACGTGGACCTAATGGCCTGGCTGTGGTGGTTTAGACCCAGCTGGGACCTGAGCACCACATGGCCACTGCCCCCCAACCCTAGGGAAGGGAATAAGCAGGAAAATACAAACCCTGTGGGCTGAGATAAGGAGAATTTAATACAGCAATGCAGTTAGAAGAACAACAGTAACAGTAACAGTGAGGGGACAATGTACAAAACAAGTGATATAAATCGTACAGACCACAAGCAGAGGTGAGTGGACAAACCCCCGGCTTGGACTGAGCACCCTGTCCTCACAGGCATTAAGTCAGCATGGTATTGAATAGCCTGTTGTCTGGTTTGGCTCCCTCCCAACTCCTGGTGAAAATTAACCCTATCCTAGCTGAACCAGGACGTTGTCCCCTCCTTATTCTATACCATCTACATCATGCCCAAAAGACATTTAACAATTAACAGCATACAATATAATTCATAGTATGTTCTCACCCAAAATTAAGTCCTGTTTCATACACATCGGGCCTCTCTGTCCTCCCACATCATCCACCAGGTGCACCCAGGTCCCTGAGCAAAAGCAATCCCAAAATGGATGGGTCTGCCTTTGCCTGAAGCCGGACTATCCCAGAACATTTTTNCGGACTATCCCAGAACATTTTTCCCAAGACATTCCTCA
>VZZY01022747.1:2720-20969 GCA_013400335.1 Eurystomus gularis
CCTGGTGCTCAGCCAAGGTTAACCCACCACAGATGGTGAATTACATCGTGTGCCATGTACTAAATGAATGTGTGTTCTGAATTCCAGATGTTGGCAAGAGCATGATGTGGTCACAAATGGAGAGGTTCAAATTTGGATAAAGATCTAATGGAAATTAATCCAAATGCACTTCTCATGCATTTTGCACTTTAGCTTGCAGATTCCTGTTTCCATGTGGACTTTGCTGTTAGAAATCAGTCCCTGGCAGAAGGGGCTGTGGTAAAATCCTTATTCTATTGCTCTTTGGAGAGATGCATGTGTTAATTTTCAGGAAAACAAACAGACAAACTTCAGTACACAGGCAAACTTCAGACAATTGTCTCTGTTACAGATTGGCTTTCTAGTATGCTTGTGATTCCTCTGTATTTAGTGAATGTTTGACAGATTCTGGTGTCTGTCAGGTACTAAGAACAAAACAAAGTATTGCTTACTTGGTGCCTAGTCAAAGATTCACAGAAAGCGTGTCTTGGCCACCACACAAAGGGTTTGCTGGGTACTTCAAGAGATAAAGCAGGGCCCATGACATCTTGCAGCTTTGGCTGTGACATGGATACTTTGTGGTGTTGAGACTCAGAAGGAGGTCTGTAAACACACATATGCACCCCATTGTGGCAAGTGGGTGTACATGGTATGGTTTGTCAGATGGTTTTCCAAACTGTATCTCTATAGGGAGCCTGATCAGTGAAATAAATTTTACTCCTGTTGGGTATTACTCATTTTTATTGTTACTGTTATCAAGAGTGATATTCACGTGACAGTAGTGCTGTGTGTCTGAGTCACAGGCATCATGCTAGGTTCTGCATAAACATCACCAGAAGTTTATTTATTGCGGTAAGACTGTGAGCGTAGAATAAAAGGCAGCAGGATGAGCGCAGGCTGGAAAGGGATTTTTTCCCTTAGGAAGTGTTACGTTTGACATGTATTTTGGTGTTCTACCTTCTCCTTTCAACAAGGGGAATGGAGTTTTCGGTTTGTTTCTGAGGGTTTTTTCAGTCTTTCAGTTCTGAAATCCAACTGGCAAATCCCAGCAATTCTGTAAGCAATCCTAAAATGCGTGTGTCGCCAGCGAGGCAGCGTTCGCCACTCAGTATTAGTGTCAGCAGGCCAGAGTCTGCTCTTTATTGTCTGTTAGTCCTACAGATGATTCAGAGTTGTGGCTTAAGCTATATTGACCAAAAGTCCTTGTGAATCCCTTATGTGTGAAGGATCTATGGCAGCTGGTCAATAAAATGGACTCACACACTCTGAATTTTTCTCTATCTTTATTTCTCATATACAGGCACATATGCTTGCAGCAAGCTGGAGTATATTTCTAAAGGATTTATGGCTGTAGGGGAAAATAGTTTGAAAAACTCTCTCTATATATATATGCTTATTTATTTTTTTAATTGAATGTCCTGTCTGGAGGGCTGCACAGTTAAACTGACTTATTTTTGTTTATGCATTGCCAATAGAATGAGGGGAAGGTCAGCTGGCTTGTAGCAAGTTGAGGATTAATTAAAAATTCCTGTGCTAAGAGTTCTCTCCTCAGTTCTAGTACACAATTGCTCAAACTTTCTTCTCTAAAATTGCAGTGATCCAGCTGAGGTCTTTGTTGTAATTCTCATGTTTCCTATGTGCTTGATTTTACTCTGTGTGTGCGCGCACATGTGTAACTGCATCCTTTGCTTATTCTTCATTTGCTTTCCTTCTGCACTTCACACTGGTGTGGCTGAGAGCTGGACATGATTTCAAGTGCTGGAACTAGAGCTAATCTTTCATTCCTGCAGCTGTGTTACAGTCTTCCTGAATTAGCAGAATTATTGCTTAAGGACAACAGACAAGCAAACCCTAACAGGTTCCCTGGAGCCTCACAAAGTAATTGCTAAGACTTGAACTATGAAAAAAAAATTCTGAAAAGGCTGAAAACAAAAGAGACTGAAGATAAAAAGGGCTTGTTAAGTAACTACGCACGCCTCTTATCCTTAAATATTCTCAAATGCTTCTCAGTGAAAGGTAATCAAAGGCTATGCCAAATTAATTAAATCAGACTATACAGGGAAACTAAACATGGGTTTGGACAGTTTGGGCAGTAACTTCATAGGGAATTCTGGAGCCAAAGGAGAAGGGTAGCTGGATGAGCAGTCACAGTGGCTGGGCAGCTGTTACCATCTCAGCAGCACTGGGCAGACTTGTTGAAGCTATAACAAGGCCCATGCGAGTCTTGACGCTTTGAAGAAAATTGGGCAGAATCTAAAGATGTGCTGCCAAACAACAGCCATTTTTTGGGGGTGTATGGGGTCAAGCCAGGCTGTCAAAAGAAAGGAGATCATGCATCCTGGGCTGGGAGAAGGTGGTGTAGCTCTTGAAAAACAGCCAGCAGTGCTGGGGAAAGAAGCCTACTGAAAGTGATTTTTAACAGCCAGTTTCACTAAGGGACCTCTGTGTTTCCAGTTCAGCTCTGGCAGAACGTACCTTGAAAGTGTTCTCTTAGAAAATGCATGTTGGGGTCCGTAAGTGTCACCATGTGTTGATTACTGAGCACAGGGTAAGGTCAGGTATATTTTAAAGTAGCAAAAGGGATGGAAGCAAGGCAAGTGTTTTGTGTTGGAGCCTACAAGGGGTTATTCATTGCCTTTGGAATGTGCACATAGTTTGTTGTGATGTAGGCTGTCAGATCCATTCCTGCTGCAAATAAATCAATGAGGTTGGGCCAGGGATGTGTTTGGTTCAGTGTTTGTTTTCTGGATTTCATTTTCAGAGGGAAGAAGGACAAAGCAATACATCAGCTTGAGGAAATCTTACCTGAATTGTTCTGGGGAGGAACAAAAATAGCTTTTGCTTGGCTAGTGCATAAACATTGTTTTTCAATGATAGCGTTTCCATTACTGATGCCTCAGTGTCTCTGGCATGATACAGCATCAGCTTGTATAAAAATCCTGATTTTGAACATGTCTCTCTCAAAATGCCATAGTCTCATCTCTCAGTTATAAGGATTTCTGCAGTAAAATTCCCATGTTTAGCTGTGCAACTCTGGATAATAGTGACGGCAGAATTAATTGCTTAATTGTACGTACTGTTTTTGTATGTTCACCTTTGTGAGTGGTGAAATGTGAATTTTCAAGGATTTGGTCCTGAATTCCTTCCTAAATTTGTTCCTAAACAATCCTCTGACCACCTAAAAGAGTATTAGAGGTTTATGGGCCAAATATACTTCTCTTTTAAAGAACTCTTAAGTCCACTGGAGTTCTGTCAGAACTGTATGTGATCTAGTCTTTATTATCTTCTATTTATTTCCATTGTTATTTTTGAATTTTCAGTATTCTTAGGCTAGCAAGAATCATACTGAGTAGGAGCTGAAGATATTTAGTAACTTCTAGATTTAAGTAAATTTTTACTTTTTCAGTAAAACATTCTATTCTATAGAACCACAAACAAGTCTATAAGAAGGTGTTCCATCTGCAAACAACATCTGTCTGATCTGTACAAAAAAGCTAATTTTTTATTCTTTTGTCTATTTCCTGTATATCACTATATCAATTTTTTATGAGAAGTATTATACATCCTGAAGAAACAAACTGCTGAGTTCTTAGAAATTATGAACTTCCTTGCCTTTTATTAAATTTAAAAGTAATTTTCATCATTTCTGAATTCCTGAAAGGTACATTATGAGGATTTCAAAATATGCCAGTTTAAAAGGCAAAACATCCCTTGAGCAGGAGAAGGGGTGATAGCAGAGCTCTGACAGAAAGAAAAAGAGTCCTTTTACTATAGCAAAAACACTTTTCCTCACCTACCTTGTTCCAAAGAACATTTTACTGCAATTTTTTTTCAGATAAATAGGCCAAGTCTTCTCTATATTGTCCCTTTGTTGTGCTACAGGATACCACAATGAAACCTAAAAGGCTTACTGCTGCTTTTAGGCAAGCCAAAATGAAACGCTTTTATTCCAAACAGTGTTGTATTTCCAAAGTAGCAAAAGCAATCTGTCTGCAGTCAAAGAATTATTTTGATGGGAAGTCTAGTTCTTCTGTCAGTTTCAAGTAAAACCAATAGCTTTTTCAACAGAAAAGAAAAAACAGAAACAAAACACAACCATATCAAAACACTCAAAAAAAGATCAAAAATTAATCATTTTTAGACTTAAATCAGTCTCTTCGATCACCATTGGTGAGCTGCACAACAAAGACATTTTCTTTTTGCAAGCAGACAAAAGCATATCACCTTGAACAGTTTGGAAAAAGGGGCACTTTTTAAAGGAAGCGTCTGCTGCTTCCATGAGAAGTTAAGACCTATGGGTCTTAACTGTCCTATGGGTCTTAACAGGGTCAGCCCAAAAGTCCAGCCTGCCCCATAGTCAGTATGGAGCAAGGGCTAGTCTAAAGAGATAGAAAGGAGTACAGGCACCCTGCTGTGAAGTCCCAGAAGGGCATCTTGGGCTGCTGGTATGGCTAAAAGTAAACCTGGAGCATGGAAGGTACAATACGAACAAGCCACTAGGGCTGCGAAAGCAACCAGGAAGGCTGAGCACCCAACTGAGAAAGCCTTTTTTTTTCTACTGAAAAAACTCCTACAAAAAACAGCACATGAGCAGAAGATTGTGATTTCCATGTTGGTGGAGGGTGTTAATTTGCCAGACCATCAGTTTGTTCGAGTCCGTTGCTGACTTTCAGAAGGAAATAATGGTCAACAGCAGATTCCTGGGGAGAGTTGTAAGAACTAGGCCGGAAAATAGGGACATCTCCTTGACATGCTGTCTGTTTCTGAGCTGTAGGTGATATTTCTCTATTTAAAAATGCAGGCCTAATCTTCCCTACATGGATTTGTCCAGCCACTGCTGGTACCTCTCTAAAACATCTTCTGTTTGCAATTTCCCATGGCAAATGCTGCTTCAGCTTAAGTGTGCCTTGCTGGAGAAATCTTTTGTTGTTGTTTTGAAGCTCCATAGCTCTTGTGCTAGGCCAGACAGCAAACAGTCAGAAACTCACAGATATCTCTGTGTTGCTTACTGCTTCCCTATGCTGTCGGTTTTCCAACCTTTTCAGGTGCTCACTATACAGGGACTTACCTCTGGAGAGCATTGAACTCCTTGATTTCCCAACAGCTTCAGGAGGACCTTATAGTATTCAGTACCTTAGAGAGAAGGTAGTTGGCATTTTATCAGATTGTGCTCCTAGCAGGGGGGACTTTGGAATTATCAGAGATTTTATGCTAGTCTTAGCGTAAGTAGTTTACTCAGCGGTTGGATTTGTATCAAATTTGATTTGGTTCTTACCGAGTATACATCCTGCCAAGTTCTGAGCTGAAACTTGACTGTGAGTAGGTTGAGGAGTATTTGTTTGTCTTGCAGGCTTTTGTTCTTACTGGTGATATTTTTTTGCAGAACTTGAGTTTCAAAGTAGAGATCATGTCTCTGCACCTCTGAGAGACTTAATTCTCTGCCTGCAATCAGTAGCATCTCACACACAGAGGTAATTGTGATGATATGTCAGTGTGGGCGCTGTACCTCTCCTACTGGGTTTCAGTCAGAATGCAAGCTTCAAGGGCAGGTTTAAAGCAACTTCAGAGCTATCTCAAGGGGTTTATGGTTTTAAACTGACCTGAACCCCATGCTGAATCTGATCAGCTTTTGGCTCTGGTATGCATGGGAGCTGGAACTTGTACAAGATTTGTAAAAACTTTTATGGTGGTGTGCCAGATGCAGTCATAAAATCAAGTCATTCTCCTTTTTCAGGCATACAGAAATAACAGGGAAAGTCAAATGAGTGGCATGTGATTTGCCTCACACAAGTTTAGCACTTCTATTGTGATGGACAGTTATCATCGTGCTGGGTCCCACACTGCCACGTGCTAAGCATCAGCTGTGTGCTAGAGACTGCACTTTGTCTTCCAAGTTCTGAGACTTGGTTTGAATGTTGTTCTTATGGCTTCATTTCATTTCTTCTCCCCTGTTCTTCTATATCCCATTTCTCATTATCAGTCCTTTTTCAACACAGCCACTGGTTGTGATGCAAAAAAACCTTTGCAGTGTAGTATGTCACTCACTTGACACTGATATCTTAATATGCCAGCTGCCATCATCTGGGGACTGAATTTTCCTGTTTTGTAAGGTGTTTGATTTTGATAAGCTCCCTCCCCCATCATTCCTTCCCAGTGACAGCACAGCAAGCTACAGCTTGAGCATGGCTTGCAGCCTGTTGCAAGGCTGTGCAGAGCAAATGGAGCGGCTGTTTTCTCATACCACCCATGGGAACAAGGGCAGTGTATTTCAAGCTGTTGTTGAGCAGAAGCCATGATTCCTCATGTAGGTGCTGAGCTGAAACTCTATGTAACAGTGCTGCTCTGAGGTTATCCTTCGGCATGGGAAAGCCACCTTTTGGAAAGACACTGGAAGCATAAATGCGTAAGTGAAGAGGGGGCTGAGGGCATCAGTAGGGGTTGCCTTTTATGTCACCTTGATGTGATGCTTTCATGGGGGGTGTTGGCATGTCCTTTCCTAGGCATGCTGAAATTAATTCTTAGGCCCTGTCTGTGGTGCACAGCCAGAGGCTTCATAAGTGTGTAGAAAAGAGAGGCAGAAGCCTTTCTCACCAGCACATCTATGATCAGAACTGCAGATATACAATATTCCATCTGGTCTTGACGTCTCTGCTTGCTTTTGAGCTAGGCAAGATGAAGCTAGGTGAGGAGTGTCAGCAGATGGGTCAGCATAGTCCAGTTTGATGTTGCTTTTCCCTACAAACTTCCGTTTCTTCAAGCAAAATAATTGCTGTTGGGCTGTGACCTCCCCTTGATCTGCTCTTGATGAGAGTAAAGCTCCTGCCAGGCTTTCATCCACTGGAAAATGGGATAATTGCGCTTTCTTCCATATATCTGCACGTATTATAACTCTGCTTTTTTGGCTGTTGACTACGGTTCCTATGGGTCATGGTAACACAAACAATACTTGCCAATAAAAACAAGACCACTTCTCATTTGATCAAATATTTGCTTTTATTTTTTCTCTAATAAAGTTTGAGCTCTGCAGTATTAACATTGTCATGCTCACTAGCTTGAAATTAGTTTTAGACTGTAAGTAAGCAGGAAGCCAAAATAGCCATGGTGCTTTCTGTCTCCAGGATCAGAGATGATGTCTGCTCTATGGATCCTCATGCTTGTGTTTTTATTTGTATTAGAAGGCACAGTTTAGATGAGGAACCTCTTACCAATGTGGTGTTTAAACCTTTACTCTTCGGAATCATCAAACTTGTTCTGCTTTGCAAACTGTAAAAGTTTACTGTCTTCTAAATCAAACCTTAAGGACTTCTAATCCTGCTATCAAAAGTCTCAGAGGGGATTTCAAATGCTGGGTAGTGCAAACCATTTTTGCAGTGTTTATTTTCATTTTCATGAGAAGCTGTTCTCATACTAATGAGATGAAAACCCCCCATATTTATGCAGTGTAAGCCCCCTGGATACAGTGCCTTCTGAACAGGTTTAATTAGAAAGATATGAATTAGTTGTTCCAAGAATATTTTCCAGGAATAAACCAGCTGTTGCCCTTTCCTACTTTTCCAAACTAAAGGTCGTTTCTGGTGGAATTGGGCAAACTTTTTGTTTTGTCTCAGAACAGTGACACTTGCCAAGTTGTTTTTGGATCCAAAATTAAGTAAAAACTTGCAAGAGTCTCACCCTCACATGCCTGTAGTCAATGTAAGACTCTTGCACCTGGAGAAACAGCTCTTTTTTTGTTTTTGTGTTTTTTTTTTTCCTCAGCACATGTTACCCTTAAAATTTCCAGTACAAAAACAGGGGGAGAAGGGGGAGGGAGAAACCAAGGGTAAGAGGAAGAGTCAAAGACTTGGAAAAGTATGTATTGTTGCTCACCAGAGAGAGTCCTTCAGGCTGGATAGCGAAGCTTAGTGATTTTAAATTTAGATTTGACTTGCTATTAGATTCACCCTGAAATAGAGCTTGAGGCTATATTGACTGCTTTTTCATACTCCTTACTTGATGGATTGCTTCACGAGACCAGGTTGATTTTTGCAGGAGGAAGAACTTCTGGGTGCAGTTTATCCTCAGGAGTGCTGTACCTTGCTGTGTGGATGGGCTCAGGGCCCATGATGCATAGGCATCATCTACTCAGCTTGTCCCAGTGAGGTGTCACCTCATGGGCTTTGGGCAGACTAGGCAGCCCACAGGACTGCAGCATTGTCTTCTTCAAACACACAACGGACTTCGTTAGCAATTGAGCGACAAAGGAAATGTTGATAGGAGGGGCCTCAGCTCTCAGGAGTGCTCTGGGCTTCAGCCCTTGGTAGTTCATCTCTCAGCTGCAATGTGGAAATCACACTGGTAAATAGAATAAGGGTTCAAATGGTATTTGAGTTAATGAATTAAGAGTCAGGTGTGCCATGCAATCTCCCTGCTGGATGCTCAGCCTGTGACAAACACAGGCGTGTTTCAGCTTAATATAACCAGCACTCCCAGTTGTGTAAAATTGATTAAACGTCATCTTTGCTGTATTTTAAGACTATAAAAATGGCTAGTTACTAAATCTTCTCCAATGGATAATAAATTTTTACCCTGTTGGAATTTAATGGTGTCTGAACTTTAGATGCAGCAAAGAAGGACAGTTCTGGCTTAAGGAAATCAAACAGGACATATTTCAAAAAGTAGAAAATGAGAATGTGGAAGGAAACAGAACGGCTCTCTTACATGGATTGCTGCTGTGATAGTTAGCAATGTAGTTAGCAATGTAGTGGCTGCGGGAACACAGCTTCATGTTCTTTGTGAACTGCTGGAGATCTCAAAGCAGAAGCCTGCAAAGAGATTAACAAGGCCTTAAGGAGCTTCACATACACACAGTTACCATCTTTCATTTGTGGATCTTCTATCACAAAAAAAGAAGATGGGATATCTTACAGCCAAGAGAGCACCCACAAGTGAATGTATGAATAAGGTGCCTGAACTGTTTCTTCTAAGGATAATCAGAACATAGTTGGAAGAATTAATGAACGCTTTTAGAGCAGGTAATGAAGATAGATGAACTGAAATATGAGCAAAGATCTTTTAAAATCATGTGTTTTTTCTGTAAGAGATGCAAAGCTCATAGTAAGTTGGAAAGCCACAGAAATTATTCCTGGCTATTCGTATTGCTTAATAAACTGTTTCTGGGGCACAGCAGAGAAGCAAATGATTTGGAATGTTTAGTTCTCTTACTCATTTTTATATGGATTTTTAATGCCTTAGCTTCTTAAAACATATCCTAGATAAACTTCATCCAGGTCCCCATCTTTGCTGAACTGTGGGAAGAGGAATGAATCTGTCCTGCTCAAGTGCATTGAAAAGAAGAAATGAAGTTGAGCGTGGTCACCAGCAAGCTGATGCCATAATCCATGAAGAACCTGAAACCTGAAGGATAATCATAGAATCATAGAATGGTTTAGGTTGGAAGGGTCCTTAATGATCAGCAAGTTCCAACCCTTCTTCCATGGGTAGAGACACCTCCCACTAGACCAGGTTGCACAAGGCACCATTCAAATATGGTAGCGTCCTGTTCTTTCACTCACCTTATCATCTTAAAAATAAACTATTCTAATTTTTGACCAAAACTATGTTGAAACTATAAGGCTGTTTCCCATTGTCGTAGCAACTTTTCACTAAGCACTGCTGAAAGCATTGTTGGTTTGGTTTTTTTCCCTGTAGAACTCTATAATAAGACCTAGAATAATGTCTTTTTCTGTAGGTGATGTTCATAAAAGTCTCTTGTCAAATTTATCAGTTCCTAACAAATTTTCAGTGTCCTCCTTTCTTCCTGAGCAATGGCGTGGCAGGTCTATTTTCTGTAGCTCTGTCTGAGAGAGAGGTGAAAATTTTACCTGGACCCTCAAGTCATGGGGTTTGTGTTCTGGTTGAGATAGGAACAGATGACAACTCAAAGAGAAGTATTCTTGGGGAAAAATATAACACGTGGAAAGCAATTAAGTCATAAGCTGAGAAAGGAAGATAAAGTCAGCATGTATAATACTTACAGATAATTTACTTCAGCGCTCAGTTTTGATTATATGTGGCTGAAGTTCTCTGGTAATGCATGTTTCCTATGACAATTTTTTCTTTAATTAGAAAATTATTTTATTCAAACTGAATTTCTCTTACCATGCATTATAGTTGTAAAAAGCAGTTGAAGCAAAGTACTTAAAGATAAAACAAGCATCTTGTCTTCATAGTTTCATTTCACGTTGCTTTTAAAAATTTGCTGTGTTTTTAGAGTCCGTCACCACTATTGTCAAAAGTGCTCCCATCTGCTTTCAGTGGGTTACACACTGTTCTCACTACAGATGTTATTTTTTGGCATTATTGTCAACATACTCAGTTACATAGCTTTAGACTGCAAAATGTTGGTTTTTTCCCTCCTTTTTGCTCCTGACATGGACCCACTAATTCCAGCCCCTCCTGTCTCGGATAACATTGCAATTGGAAAACCTTAGCCAAGGCTAAAGCTGATTTTTTTCCCTTCCCACAGGACTTGGCTTCAGCTTCCCATGTGGAATTGCTTGAGAAAAATCTGCCAGAAAACATATTTTGACAAAACCTCTGAACTTTTGACTGAAAGAAATATGTGAAAAATATCTGCTGTCTGCTGGAAAATGCAGATTTCTACTGAAAATACAAAGAGTTGGTTGAAAACTCTTGAGTTATAAGTGTCCCAGGATCACCTTGTCCTCTTGGTGACGGATATGCAGAGTGGGAGATGTGATGTGTCCAGGCAGGTGTTTGTGTCAAAATAATGAAGCACTTGAGCTAAAAATCCCATTATGTAGCAGAATACATTCTGAAATGTATTCTGAATACAGTCTAGAAAACATATTTGGCCAATATATGTCAGAATTTGAGGATGAAGAGGGAGATTTGAAGGAGGAGGAAACAATTTAGAAAAAAAAAAAAAATTGTGATAGATTTTTAGACCTTCCCCTATAGGCACTGAGAGAAATAAACACACACATACACCACCCACCCACACAGACACTCAACCCACCCATGTGACACCCACCCACACATTCATCCTCTATTTTCTGGCCGTTGCTATTACTGTTTTACATGGTAGGTTTTCATAAAGAAGTTTAAATGAGGGAAACTTGGCTGCAGTAATTTTTTCTGTGGTGAAAACTAAACTCTGTAACAAGCATAAATAAGTCTGGCTTATTTCTGATGAGGCTTTCACAACGGCACTCCTTTGTGTATTCTGAGGCCGTGTGAATACGCTCAAAGGGGTGATGCTACAAACAGCTGAAGAAAGAGCATATATTGTTTGTATGCATAGCTTGAAATCTGGTGGACTTTAAATGAAAAATGCTTGGCTGTTGTATCCATGAGTCACAAAAGAACAGATAAAAAGAACAAAACTAAAGAAGTACTTCATCAGCAAAGGGAATTTTACTGGTTCTGAGTGCTTTGAAATAAGTTTAATCTGAAGATTGGTGGCGTTTTCTTCCAGTGGTCTCAATATTTCATTTCTTGGTGTATAGTCCATTCAGGATGAAAGTGCAGGTGCAAAGCACAAGTTCAAGAGGTGCTGTTGGAAGCTCTGGAAGCTGTTGGAAAGCACATCTATGTGCTGGAAGCGGACTTTGACAGTCACTTCATCCCAATCAGCAGCAACGGGCATAGTTGGATTTCCCGCTCTGATTTCCTTATTTTACCATAAATTTACACAGATATCTTTGTGGCACATTTCTCTATCAGAGCAGGAAATTGAGTTAATAAAAGATCCTATTTCTCCCAGTAAATCAGCATTTGAAATATGAGGACCACATTTCTCAGGGTTAAAACCATGATAATGTTATTCAGTAGTGCTAATGCATAGAGTCTTTGTACTTCCAACTGATAGATTGTTTAACTGGTGGTTTGGTTTTTTTAAAAGTATAATTTAAGAGAATAACTTGTATGTGCTCTTCTTTATGATTCTGGAAAGGAATGAAAATCATGGTTTCTACCCTGGCATCCAATCAGTCACAAATAAAATAGTTTCAGTATAAATAGAGCAAGGGTAAAAAGATTTTGATTTAGAAGATAAACAAATGCCTAAAACTGATCTTCCAGTTGCTTCTGGAAATAGACATGAAAGAACTTTCCTCCAGGAGGGCAACATCCATCTCTTCTTGTTGTGCAAAAGTAGAACTGGTAAATATTTTCAGACATTAAAAAAAAAATTACATGGTACTAGAATTAGGGGAATGTTTTGAAGCAGGTTCCAGAACTGATCTTTTCCATGGGCTAAAGATTGTGTTCTCGTCTCTGGTTAAGTTTAGTCACACAGTGCAGCCATTTGCAGATAATAAAAGTGCAGCATGTCATACTGTTTTACTGGTTGATACTGAGTAATGCATGTTTTTGGTATCACACTTCAGTCATTTTTGTGATCCTGAATGCAATACATCTGTGCAGAAAGGTCTGCAGTTCCTAAGCCTCCTTAAATTGGCTTTGGCTTATGGCACTTCATATGACACAGCACGTAAAACATTTCTATACCACATTTACATATCTGTAGTTAAGACACTGCTCTTAAGAACCCTTATCTCCTCTTGGGCTGGTGGCTGGGAGTAATAATACAGATCAGAGAATCTTCAGATTATTTTACTTTTTCTATTCTCATCTTCTCTTTCAGCTTACTTTCTCCACATGCTGTACCACCATGAGAACTGCAGGTGCAAGATAAACTAGGGCAATGTATGCATTGCTGTCAGGCTAGCAACATGGGTAGAGAAACTGTCGTGGAAGAGGGAGTACTCAGCGATGTTTGATGACACACTGACTGACACCTCTGGAGAGAGACGATCCAGGCTGGTTGCAGTATCTTGTCTCTGTCCTGTGACAGGGAGCACATGGAGGCAGCTCTCTACAGGGGAGAGTGTAGATAGCACTAAAATGCTGTGTAAGATTTAATGGCATTTCTCTTAATTGTATTGTAGTGATGATGGTTTCAATCCAAATTTCAAAGTCTTCCAGAAGCTCCCAGAACACAAAGTTCAAGTGAAAGATTGCTTAACTTTATTGGGGAATTTGTTACAAACAGAGCAGGCAGTTTTGTTTAACTAAATTCTATCAATGCTAGAATTTAGGATCCATGAGAACTGTTGGAGTGAGTAATTTTTTTTTGTTACAACTTGCAATTTTTCACCCTATCTAGAAGTGCAGTAATTGGAAAACTGTGTTGTGCTGGATCTTTGGTCTAAGAACAGTAATACAGTGTCATACCAGCCTTTTCTTTGCACATTTTTTAGGTACTGCAAGTAGAGCTGGGCTGTAGTCTGCAGGCTGACAAAAACATGAGAAAGTTTCACACAACAGTCATGATTTATAACTTAGTTTTTTAATGAGGATTCCCAAGTGCGGACTGTATGTTCAGTGTCATGGCAAATGTCAGGTCTGTTCCATAAACTAAATCAAGAGGCAGGGTTCATGTTACAATGAGTTTAAAGGCAATACAGTCTCAATGTATCCTTGCTCCTCCTTCTTCCCTCCTCAGACTGCACTATGCAGGGACTTTGATGTCTGGAACAAGTGGGTGGAGATCAGAAAGAGGCAAGGATACCTTGTTCCCAAATGCTTTGTTTGGTTTAACCAAGAGTTTGATGCAGACCACTGACATACTGACTTGTAGCCTTGAATTCATGATATTGATACTTTTCAACCCTGCAAGAAGCTACAGGAGTGAAGGAAGCATCTTCCTGTCCCAAGAATCACTTTTTAGGCCCAAGTTAAAAGGGTTTTTCATTGGTCGTGAGGGCAGAGCTAAAACCAGAGAAACTGCAACAGGCCATATCTGTGGTTCAGAAATGCTTGGTCAGTGGGCTAGTGTGTACAGTTGCACCCTTTTTGGTGACAGAGTTGGTTTACATATATCCTTGCTATCCCATCATTTATTTGTGGGGATGTTCTGTTGCTTCAGTGCCTGAAATGGCTGTGTGAGTGTGCCCAGCGGTATTGCCAAGCCAGCCATGAAGAGTTGTGCATAACCTGAAAATATACCTGACGTTCTTCCGGTTTATTCTGAGATATCAGCAGTTTTAGCTTCAGCTCAGATTTTGTACTCTATGGGGTTAGTTGCTTTTCAATAAGTACAGGCTTTCTGATAGTCCTAAAGCATCCGGAGCTGTTGTGGCAAGTTGAACTATGAGTTGATGCCGCTCTGCAAAGTCTGGAATGTCTCCTTGGTGTAACAGATTCTCAGACTTATTCATGCTCTACAGTGACTTCAGTCTGGATGTCCCTATGGGAGCAGCCTTCATCTTCCCAAGATTCAGGAATCTGTAGCCAACAAATGTGAAAGTTCTGGCTGTTATTAACCTCTTTTAAAGAATAAATGTTAAAGCTATCATGTAGAAGTTGCACATGCCTGAGGTAGCTTTCTTAGGGGAGATCTGACATAGAGACATGGCCTTTTCCAGAAATTAAGGGACATAAAAAATTTCCGCTTTTTCTGCACAAAGTCCAGGAGGCTTCTTTTGGACCTTGCCTCACATAACAAAGAGCAGACAAGCAGGAAGGTAGTGATTACAACACAGAGAAGGACAAGGCTCCTAAGTGTTTCTGTCTATATTCAGTGATCTATCAAAGTAAGGAGTGAAGCATATGCAGTAGATGTGAGTCAAGTAGCCATGTATTCCTGGAAAGTGCTACAATGACAGTGACAAGCACAATACACAAAGTAGTGCAGATAAGCAGTTATCTGCAGAGGGCAGGAGGGACTGGGACTCATAGTTCCATCCCAGGTCTAGGGGAAGACTGGCAGGATTTCTACCACAGGTGGGTGGGATGTTACAGTCATGTTGCTGAACCTAACAAATGTTGTCCATAGAATGCCATCTGGTTATGGGTGTTGTGGCTGTACTGGGACAGGGTTGGCTTGGGATAGAGTTGTTATAGCAAAAAGCTTTAAGACTGCGGACATAAAAATTCCAACCTGAAAAATGATAATGTTAAGGAAAAATAAGATCAGTGATAGTGTCTAAAGACAGGTTCTGTAGCAGCCAGTGTTTGCTGGCTCATTGAACAACATTTACTGCCATCTGTGTATGTGCCTGCACAGTATGAAATACGATGAATTTTTGTTTTTTCTGTTGTTCTACACAGGATGGAGAGCTGAATTTTAACATGCAAACGTTGCTGGGGGAGCTTGGGAAATGAGGTTGTTACTAATACACTTAATTTTTTATATGATTGCATGGCCTTTCTTCTTACAGCTGCAACTTTTACACAATAACCCAGTGACTAACCAGTCTGCCCTAAAAAATCAGGGTCTACATTGAAGATGATTAGTTCTTCCTTCTTCCAACTGGGTTAAAAAATACAACAGGAAAAGAAGGTCAAATAACTCAGGCTCTGAGAATATGCCGGGAAAATTGAATCCTGTGGAATTAAAAGAAATGGGCAAAGATTTCTGGTGGTGCTTTGATTCCTTGAGCAGCAGGAGGAAAGCCACATCTACCAATTTCCTGGTCTAGCCTCTGTGTAGGCATTCCTGCTCAATAGACTCATGCTTGCCTGACAACGTTATCCAATCTGAACATGGGATTTGTTGCTTTTGTAGTATGTCCTGGCCCCTATATCAAAAGCAGCATTGATTTATAATTTTAAAAGAAACTTAGGAATTTTTTTATTTCATGTTTAAGAATCAGAAGTCTTCTTTTTTCTTAAAAATGAAAAAAAATATATATATACAAGCAGTAACTGTAATCCCAGGTGAGCGAATATATATGACTTTGGTTCCTGAACCTGTGAATCCTTATAAGTGTAACCAAGGCCAACTTCTACCTTTTAAACTTTTGACTTGCACCAGAAAAATGGAAGGAAAGAGTTTCTGCTCATAAGAACTATTGAGCAAATAGGCATAGGAATGGGTTGCCTGAGGCTGTGATGGAGTCTCCATTCCTGGAAGTATTTAAAAGACATACAGATGTAGTGCTTAGGGATATGCTTTAGTTGAGGACTTGTCTGTATTAGGTTAATGAGTGTACTTGATGATATTAAAGGTATTTTCCATTCTAGGCAATTCTGTGATTCTGTAAATCCAAACTGTGAAATGACAGGCACAGTTATTTATTTTTACAAGTTTGCTGTGGGGTATATTGGGGCTATCAGAATGGAGGCAAAAGAGATCTGGTAGAGGGGCTTTTGAAGCACATTGTGTGGAGAGCTCACTGGGCTGCCTTTGGGCTCCTAAAATATAGAGCCTGTGTTGGCTTATTGTTTTTCTCCATTCATATGATTTCCCTCTTGTCCTTATCCTCATATTGGCTTTGCAGCTGTCTGGGAAAACTCTAAAATCTCAGAGTGTTTCAAAAGGGTTTAAAAATCTGTCTGTTCTTGTGAGTTTGAATACAGCAGCTATAGGACAACAGTGTTGCTGCATTTTGTCCTCCTCCAGAGCAAGTTAGGAAGGCTGTACTGACCACAGCAAGAATGTGAAGAGGAAACAAAGCCATAAGAGTATTGTATCTCAATCTTCTGTCACAGCCCTGGTGTAGGCTAGGATGTCAGCAGATCTCTTGCTTTAGATTTAGTACTGCTCTGTATATGTTGAAGGGCTATACAATGGTTTTGCAATGTTAGCAATACCAGCAAAAATGCTGAGACACAAGGGACCACGGACCCAGTTGCATGTGTCTCTTAGATCGTGGCAGAGGGGGGTGTAAACTAATCCTTTGTAGTCCAGATGTGTATCAAAGGACCTGTAGCTCAGTCAAAGCTGGGAGGTGGATACAGAAGTCATAGAATGATAAATGTTACAGCCTTTGTTGCACAGGTCTGTTGTATGATCACAATAGCTTGCTATAATTCATGAAAAGCGACTTTCTTGTTCCATTGGAAGCCTGGGGCCCAGGTGAGTCTGTAGTATGAGAGTTGTGCAGTCTAACTGTGGAATGCAGCTAAGAGCAGAATTATGCCTTGCACTTACGAAACAGCTTTTATTCAGGGGTTGTGCTCTGGGGAATGGATGCAAAACACCAGAAGAACAAGATGCTACTCTTTCTAGTGCATCATGTTTGACAGATTAACTTCTGACCTTTCAGTGGCTTTGTACAAATATGAGTGCCTCTGCCTCTATATACAGAATTTCAGGTTATTAGGACAAAGATGTTTTCTTCTGTTCCCCTTGGACTGTTAACGCCTTTGTGAGGTACAAAGCAGCCTTGACGTATGCAGCAAAATAAATGCTGAAAACCTGTTTTATTCCTGTTTCTGTAGTGCAGTGGCTGGTTTGTACAGAAAGCAAAGGGATGATGATATGAATAGAGTCTATTTTATTTTTGACTTTCAGCACTGGACAGTAGAGATTAACTCTTTTGTGCTTACTTGCAGACCGGATATTTCCAGCTGCCCCATGGAGACTACTTCATTGAGCCCATTAAAAAGCATCCACAGAAGGAGGGAACACCCCAACCCCATATTGTCTATAGGGCAAACATCCTTCAGAATGCTTTAAGGAGAAGACGGGCAATCCTGGTGGAAAAAGAACAAGCATGTGGACTGAATGGTACAAATATTGCTGGATTTCTGCCTATTTTATTTCTGCTTCTTTTTATGCAGCTTTTATTTTGTAGTGGTGTGTGCCTTCTTTCTGCTAGGTGTTTTAAAAATTCAGTAAAAATAGATTATGCAAAATGAGACCATCTCAGTCAAAACACCTCAGGAGCCATCCATCTAGGAAACTTTCTGAAAACTTAAATCCTCCTTATGACTGTTGGGATATGTTTTTCACACTATTGATCCTTTCTACCCCTCACTTTAATTTCCAGCCAGAAGTGTTCGGTGAGTTTGGCTTGAATTATTGAGTAGTTCTGGAATGACAAGAATCACAGTTATTATAACTTTTAATAAAATATTCTTACTCCATGCAAATCCTGTCATCAGTGTAAAATATTACCCCTCTAATCCATGGTTTAAATTTAGGATTTCTAGATTTTCTGTGGTATTTAATATTAAGTCTTTCAAGATTTCTATTCAGTTGTTCTGAAAGTGGAGTGCAAGGCTTCAACAGCAAGGTGGTTTTGGTAGAAGCATAAGTAAAAATAACTTAAATATTGGTGCAGTACAGCTCAGCATCATGTCTTTTGGGAAAACAAACTAACACGGTGTCCTGGAAAAGAAGAGTATATCTAGAGAGTAGCTGGCATCTCCTTATTACAGAATGAGTTTTAGTAAAAATGAATTTTATAATAAATTTAGTAAAATCATTTACTTGATTGA
>VZZY01022747.1:23175-88807 GCA_013400335.1 Eurystomus gularis
ATCTTATAACAGAAAATTTTGCATTTGGAGAAATTTTGCATTGGAGCTGTGATGGGATAAGGCTGGAGTGGGAGGGAGGAGACGAGGCTGAGTGCTGTGTGAAATGAGTAGAGGGAGGAGAGTAGCAGTATGGTCAGAGCAACGTCATCTGTACAAAACTGCTTCTTAAGTCTTTGGAATGATGGTTTAGTGACATAGTTCATTTAACAGGTGACTAGAATTCCATTAAGCTGTTTCTGGCAGTAGTTACTGGTTTTTCTTAATGGTTATGTTTGAGTGCAGGATTTTGTTGAATCATGGTTTTGCTTTTTGATGATTACCTTCATACTGCTAGAGGATTCTCCAATTTTTCTGTCTGGAAGTGTACAGCATAAACTATTAGTCTTGGCTTTTGACAGTGAAGTCCTTTGTTTAACCACCTGGAAGATGGAGGAAAAAAAAGCCCAAGAGACTGTTTTATTCTCAAAGGGTAGCCTATCTTTTTTTTGGAAGAACATTGTGGCCAATGTAAGCAGCCTTGCTTACTGGCAGAACCCCTGGTAGCTGCTGTGTAGCTTCCCTGTCTCTTAAATAACAATGCTTACATTTTCCTGGTATTTGTTTATCCTGTATTTGACCACATCAATTACTATTCAGCTTAATTTGCTTCGTTTCTCCAAACCAGAGACTATTATGCTTAGGATGATAAGTTCACACATTGAATTGTAGTAACAGAGATTAATTCAACGTAGAGGAAGAACATTTTTCTCACTACATCTTTTTGCTTTCTACGAACAGGCTCTACTAACCTGTTTAAAAGGTGCATGCCATGGAAAAACAGCGAACAGATACATTCAGTCAGAATGACCACTGTTTTCAAGCAGGAACAACAAAACAAACAGCTTACAGCAGTACATGGGGTATCTGTCATCTCTGGAACAGTTTGCATTGAACTGAAAACAGTGAGTGCAGGCTTGTGCAGACAGCAAGAATTCAGCATTTCAGGGGTGGGTACCTGGGAAACCAAGACATGGTAGCTGTTTTGCTCTAGCAGTGGATGGAGCAGCTACTGCTAACTGGTATCAAGAGATTTCCACCACCAAACAAGCTTAAAGCAGACTATTCTAATTTTCTTTCAGTTTTCAGGAAGACTTTTTTTCTGTTGCTCTCTGGAGTTTATTAGATGCTAATCAGTGATAAAATGGACTTCTTTCATTGTTGTGTGCTTTCCTTCTCCAGAAAAAGGAAGAGTCCTCTTCTGTTTCTTAAACCTCTAGATTCTGTGCCGAGGAGATAAGAATCCTTCAACTTTGAGTGTCTAACATCTGACCTCTGAATTTAAGAAGACTTCTGTGTTCATTTCGCTTTGCTGTCAAAAATCCCATTACTTCGAACAAATGAACAGGTTCAAATTTTTAGTCTTGCTAAGCAATAAAAAAGGATTCGAGGTTTCATTATCACACATATGTTTAATAGCTATGTTTGCTATTAGTTGAACTTCATATTTTAAGGACACAGGATAAGGTTCTTATCTCTTAACCTGGGCAATCTGGCAGTTAAATACTGGAATTTAAGCTATTTGTGTTACAAGCTGTCTCCTTTTTACAGTAGGACAGTCATTGTCAGAGGCTGATTAATCCTATCCTAAGATGTTGTCCTTGACTTTTGGGATGAATCATCCTTTGAAGCTGCCTAGGCAGTAGTTACAAGCAGTAGAACAGAATGAAATACTTTATTTTGTGCAATTCTCCCTCTCCAGTTAAGCGAGTGCAGAATTAAAACTAGAACTTTCTCCAAGTGTATCCAAAGTCTGTGCTGAACAGAGGCCAGAGAAAGCTCGATGCTGGCAGAGTGCTGGCACCTACTTTCCCAGTTCCTGATTGTTTTCTCATCTTTTCTTTTTCACTGGAATTTAACCCTTGGTATTTCAGTAGTTCCTACTGACTGAAAGAAGGTGCTTTCCATAAGTACTTGTGTTGTGCAGGAGTTAAGGGAGTAAAACGTGGAAACAGGAGATTGTTATTATAATGGGGTAATAGTCACTTGTTGCCTCCAAAAGGCATCAGAAATGTGATATGCTTCCTCACTGAATTGGTGCATAAATTTTAAAGTTCTGTGAAAGGCCATTTTCCAAATAGTATGAGTCAAAACTGTAAGGAGGGAAAAATCTGTTTCACTGTGTTTCAGCAGAGTCTTTCGTTCAGTCCCTGTGCTCCTGGAGAGAAGTAGTGTTATATCCTGCTCTTGCACTGTGCCTACAGCTTTCCTTATCAAACTGTGCGTGATACTGTTGACCTTTTTGAGTATTGCCATTGACTGGGTAAACAAATGCTTTAGTAATGTAAATGTTAAATGACTACAGTATTGATTCAGAGAGCACTAGCAGGCTTTAAAATTAAACTGTTACATGTCACATGCCTTTCTCTTTTTTAGGATAACCCTATCCTAGAACAATTGTAAATCTTATTTCTACAGTTGAAATAGAAGCCCAGAAAGCTCAGCTGTATTTAGGAAACATTCTTGTTTCAGGAGTTTGAAAATTCTCTCAGAATCCTTGACCCATTAACGGAGTAGTATTGGCAAAGCTGTTCAGCTTTCAGTCTGGTTAGTGCCAGATTTCTCAGTCATACTGAACTCCCTGTGAACTTTCTAAAAAGGAACTACAATTACCTTATTATTTGTGGTTCTGGGCAGATCACAGATTTCTTATTCTTCTGGGAAGTGCTGGACTTGTGCTGTGGTGCTGATATGGGCTCAGTGTTCATAATTAATTTCTCTGGAGGCTGCATGTCCCATTTGAGCCTCCTGCAGCCTCCTATCATATGTGACCCACTTTAAACAGGTGTCTGAGCACAGTTTTTTCTGCACGAAACACAGTGTACTTGCATCTTGTCCACTCCTTGCTCAGGGCCAGTGTTCTTCACTCCAGATGCTCCCAGCATCTGCTTGAACTTGGATGCATTTCGTGTGCTTGGAGAGACTCCTCTGGATGAGTTGTACTTAAAAGGAGATCATAATACATCTCAGCACAGGTTCTAGCTTTATGTTTAGTTAGGAGCAAGGGGAACTGCATAAATTAGAAGGTTATAAATTTTTTTCTATTCACCAGTATTTCAGTCATCTTGTAGAGAACTGTAAGCTCTCTCCTTTTTAGAAAGAAATGGAGCCATGTCTGGACTTAGCTCACACCACAAACAGTTACATGGTAGCGTGTTCTGGGGTGCACAGATCCTGTTCTGCACTCCTGATAATCTGCTGGGGGTAGGTGGGTTCTGAACTCCAGTGATGAGTGCTTGTGGGAGCATTCTCATAATGAATTTTAGGCAATATTGAGTAGCTTGGGGCACACTTGTGTTTAGTAGATGCAATTTCACTAGACAACAGTCTGCAAAGGGCATCTTTTGGAGCCCAGAATTTTATTTCTGAAACAGTTCTTTACATCTGAACTGGTTTTCATTCGGTTACTGTAAACAAAGACAGGTTTGGTAACCTACTGGACTTGCTAGTTGGATTTGATTTGTTGTGAAATACTTCTAATAGGGTGAGGTTTGTTCCTTAGTTTCACAGTCTTTGTGTAAAGATTACCTGCTGCAGCTTGTCTTTGCAAGGAAAACCTCTCTATTGTGTGCTATCTGTACTGAAAAAACTGTGAATAACAGACTAGAGGGACAATGTTGACGTAAGGCTCATACAGAATTAGACACAATTTTTTTTTCTAGAAATAGGAATTTTCCAACAGAAGTGGACATCCACAATTACACCAACAAAAAGTGGTCAGAAGATTGCTATCGTAAAAGGTATAGCAAATATTTTTAGTCGATGCCCTTAAATATTGCACTTGGTCGAAGACTTTGTGGAGCCATTTGTAGCATCTCCAGGTTTCTATATGAAAAAGCATAAAATAGAATATTGGTTTTTTGTCATGATCTCTTCTACACTTTCTGCTTTTCTTCTCTTGCAAATATTCAACTTAAACTTACTTCAGTGAACAACAGATAAGCAGGTGGCTTAGCTTAAAAAAACTATGTATTTCTGTTCTCTTTAAACAACTAATGATGAAGACTTTGTGCACATAAATTAGACTGATAAATTAGAGAAAGTGTCTTCTAAACCATTCTAATCAGTCTCAAGAAACACAGCCCAAAAATGGGTGTTTATGCAAAATAGAAAGTCCAAAGCCTTCATGCACTTTATTCATTTCTTTAAAAAAAAACGCTAATTCCTTGCTGTCTCTGCTTTGTACTTGTTTTAAAAAAGGTCTTGTCTAGTATTCTGCTCAGCTGCAAAGCAGTGTTTGAGTTGAAGCTGCAGAGAGATTTTTGTGTTTTAAATACTTTTAAAACACGATCAAAACACAGCCTCAGTCTGAGTCTTCCATCCTGCCAAAGTTAGCAGCAAGTTTCTTGCCTGCCTGAGCTCTAAAACAAGCTGAATCAAGTTCCTTTCTCTCTGATCTGCACTATTGTCAGTTGAGGCCCTAGTCTGGATTCCCCTCAGCTCTGTGGACATTTGGATTTGGATCAAAGTCTTCTTTCCGGTGTTGCAGTTTTAACAAGGGATCATTCCTGACATTTTCTGTATTGTTTGCCTGATATTCTTCAGGTAAAATATTCACTGAACCACTGTCTGCTTTATGGTATTTTCTTTTCAACGTCCCAGTTGCATCCGTTGCCCATCATGAGGTACTTCTGTCAGTGAAGTCCTCCTCAGAGGAGGTGGATGGAGATGAGAGGGATGAAATCCTGCCAGGGAGGTAAATGGGGAAGCAGGGCAGTTAAAGAAAGGAGTTTTCTGCAAAGCCCAGACTGGTAATATTGGCAGGCAGCTGAAAGTTGTCCAAGCAGATATAGCCTTAACATTTTCGAATAGATTATGGAACAGCCCTTCCCCATGATGGATGCAACCTGGTTTTATCCATTATTATTCATTTTTGTGATATTTTTCTCTCCTTAATCTTTAATTAATCATACTATTTTATGATGTGTGTGAACTGGATGTTTCTGTCAGGCAAATCAGGCTGCAGTTTTCTCTCTTTGTGGTCTCATGTGTTTACATACTTTTATAATTTTAAGGCTACCTGGAGAGAAAAGGAGCAAGGGACTTCCTGCAAATGAAAACTGAGACACTCGTTTAGAAAATAAGAGAGGCTGAGTCTGTTAACAGCCTCTTTGTTTGGTTCTCTTTCCATGGGAGAGCAAATTTCAAAGCTCAAACCCAGTTCTGAGAAACACTTTCATACTTCCTGGCATTTTAGTGTGGGAGCTCCAATAGCTCCTGTCTGTGAAGGATTCTGGCATAGTTTTCTAAAGGCAGCAAACCACGTGGAGTCCAGTTAATTATGGCTGGCGTTACTGGTGCAGCTCCACACTATGCATGACAAAAAGTGGAAGCGAATTAATGGGATCGTGACATCCAACAGGTTATAATGCCCCTGTTAACCAGTCTCTGATAGGAAACCAGTGTAAAAGGAAGAAGTTAGTCTCAGAACTCTGGATAAAATCGGAAACATCCTTTAGCCTGTGTCTGGTACTCATGGCACTGGTCACCTCAAGATGGTGTTATGGTAACAGGACTGCTCATGTGAGGTGCCTGGTGGCACCTTAACCTCTCACATGCAAAGATGCTGTTGGCTGGCTGCCTCCCCTTAGACACCTCAATGTCGTTTGTGCTGTTCCTCCCCTTGCTCCCTCTAGCAGTTTAGAGATGCCTTAGTCAGCTCTCCCTAGTTGCAGGGCACACTAGCTGGGTGTTGGGCTTTCCCTCCACTGCTGTTTCAAAGGCTGTTGTCTGTGCATGGGTGTCTTTTCAAAGGCTTAATCAGGCAGAATGAAATTGTGTGTGCCAAGTTGGAGCAGGAGAACCTCCATGTTCATCTTTCAAAAAGTACTGAAGCTGGAGAATGTTGTCAGGACCTCCTTCTAAGAATAAAAAACATTAAAAGCAGTACGTGTCTGAGATTTTCAAGATGTAGTAGCAGAATTTGTTTCAGTAACTCCCAAACTGACCAACCCCTTCTCAGGCCCAGGCTCGGGAGGGAGTCCTCACCTGTAAGAACTGTTCTTGCACTGCTAATATTTGGTGCGGAAGCACAGCAGGACTAAGGCTTTGAAGGCTGTATTGCTTAGTAACATCTTCTGAAATAGAAGACATATGGCCTCAGCCAAGGACAAAGAGAGTCCTCAAAGCGCTAGCATGTGTTTTTTCCTTTGAGCATGCTAGTGGAATTGGTATGTTTTAAATACAATGGAGAAATGGAATGGAAAAAACAACAGCTGGTCCAGAGATAGGCCAAATAAACGGTCTTTTATAAGCCCACAGATAAGAAGGTTATAGGATGTGCAGCATTTCTTAAAAAGATCATATCAGACCTTGGAAGAAGAGCATTTCATTTCAGGATGAATTCCAGACTGTCTTTCTCTTCTTTCCCTTAGTTATCTGAATTTAAACCAAACTAATTAAAAGGCCTAGTTTAACTATCATTTCAAAGGCCTATTCTGTGAGTAGCCCTTTCTGTTTTACAACACAGCAATTATACATTAATTTGGTTGGAGTACTTTACATTTCTTAAACTGCCTTTGAACATTTTAAATTGGGACTTTATTTTCTTAATCAACTAATGTGTCTGGAATTACAGGTGAACTGTAATGGCTATTTTCCATGTATAAGATTCCTGCTTGTGCAAGGAATGTTCCTTTACTGGTGGATGGAGATGCTTCTGGAGTTTCTTGTAGGCCTGGGTTTTGCTATGGAAACTGCTTTGGTACTGCCATTTTTCCAAGAGGTCTGCAGATCCCAAGATGAGAGCGGAACAGGCACAGTGGCAGCCTGGGAGGGATGGGGCAGAACTGTCAGCTAAGACATGTTAGCTGTGGGGGTGTTGGATAATACTTCATTGTGGAAGCACAGGTCTACTTCATTTGTCCTCTAATCGTGCTGCATGATCCGCACAGCATGTTTTATACCCCCTTGAAGTGGAAGGTGTGGAGGCAGTTGTTCCTTCTAGATCTGCAGAACTTCCTGAGCTTAGAATTAATTACTAGCTCACTGCTTGGCATCAGGAAGCAGAGGGCAGAGCTGAGCATCCTGGGTGTAGAAGTGGTTGCATGAAGATGCAAAAGCTACTGTGAGTGAAGGGTGCTGGGAGCACTGATAAACTGGCTGTGCCAATACAGGGCTCTTGGCATGGACTAATTTTTCATGATTCTCAGGCAGGTCTAGCACTGTGATTTGAATTCTGTGGTGTCTCAGCCTGCTGTGCCGCATCCAGTGTGTTGCTCTAAACTCTGGTTTGTCTAGTGTAAATTTACCTTTAGCTGAATTAGTGAGCACTCAGAATTCCTGAGAATGACAATAACACATCAAATAGCAAATGCAAATACCAAATTGCAGTTTCATCTTTGCTTTATTAAAAGCTGTGTATGTTTTTCAGCAGAGTTTTGGAGTGTTTGGAAAGCACTGATTACTGTCTTGATTTTTAGCTTTTAAGTCCCCTTTCTGGTCCAATTACATATTTATATAGTGCACACTACCTATTAACTGCGAGAAACTGTTTTGAGGAAAAAAAGAGGTGAAAAGGAGTGTATTTGTATTTGTGAGCTAGATTAAATATTGAAACACAGTGCTGAAACAATGCCTTATGTAAGGAAAGATGACTAAAGAAGTTTTGTTTAAAAGTTACAAGGGGTACTCCAAATACCTTATATTAGATTTTAAAGTAATTTTCTTGCACCTCCTTTTCCCTCTGTGTGTTTTACTAAAAAACTGTATGATACATTCTCTTTGATGTGGCTGCCATGTACAGTAGATAGTTCTATGCCTGACATTCTGGTAAGTTTTGAAAACAAAAAGAGCTTCTAACTTCTACATTAATAGATCTAAGATAAGATGTAAGTGTAATCTAGATTATTTCTTTAGTATTCTCATGTCCTTTTGTATTATAAATCCGGATTTATAATTGGTCCTGTTTAACATCTCTGCGAGCGACATGGACAGTGAGATTGAGTGCCCTCTAAGCAGGTTTGTGGACAACACACAACCACAGGTTTGCGTGGTATGGTTGACACTCTGGAGAGAAGGGATGCCATCCTGAGGGACCTTGGCAGGCTTGAGAGGTGGGCCCATGCCAACATCATGAAGTTCAGCAAGGCCAAGTGCAAGGTCCTGCAGCTGGGTCGAGGCAATCCCAAGCACAAATAAAAACTGGGCAATGAGTGGATTGAGAGTAGTCCCGAGGAGAAGGAGTTGGGGATGCTGGTTAATGAAAAGCTCAACGTGAGCCACCGGTGTGCAATGGCAGCCCAGAAGGCCAACCGTATCCTGGGCTACATCAAAAGAAGTATGACCAGCAGGTCGAGGGAGCTGATTCTCCCTCTCTATTCTGCTCTGGAGAGACCCCACCTGGAGTACTGTGTCCAGCTCTGGAACCCCCAGCACAAGAAGGACATGGATGGACCTGTTGGAGCNAGAGGTAATGGTTTTAAGCTAGAAAAGGTTAGATTTAGACAGTAGGAAGAAGTTCTTTAATATAAGGGTGGTGGATCACTGGAATAGGTTGCCCTGGGAAGTGGTGGAGGCCCCATCCTTGGAGTCATTCAGTGTCAGGCCTGACAGGACTCTGAGCAACCTGACCTAGTTAGAGATGTCCCTGCTTATTGTAGGGGGGTTGGACTAGATGGCCTTTAAAGGTCTCTTCCAACCCAATACATTCTATGATTCTTTGTTTGTGCTAATAAATTAAATACTCCAGTATTCTCTGGCATTGCTGCCAAATAGCACAGAACAGTCTGTGTGCATACATTAAATTTTCTCAGCCTCTTGAACAGAGTGGCCAGATCGTAACGACTGAGGTGGATTCCTTGCCAGTGTCCACTCCTGTGCCGTGCTCAGGAATTTGTATAAAGCATGCTCGTTGGCCCTTACTGAGGCCATGCTAGGAACCATCCACTTTTAATAGAGTAGGCAGAAAAGTTCTGGTGCTTAGATGTGTTTGTTCCTTGGCTATATTTAACTTACTGGAGTAGACAAAGCCTGCTGGGGCAAGTTTTTGTGGATTTTTTTTTTGGTGAGAAGGAGAGGACTTGGAGAGGATGGAGTGCCATTCTTCCCTGTGAAGCTTCAGGAGTTGCATTATGTGTCCATGATACACAATGAACACACCGCCTGGGGAGGAAGCAACTTAGTGGTGGGTGCCCTGTGCCCTGGCAGAGCATCTCTGTTAGGACAGCGAGGCACTGAGCTCTGCCAGCAAGGATGGCTTAGAAATGTAAGGATGCCATTCACAGAAAGCCAAAGGTGTCAGTGTTTTATAACTGCAGATCAAGCAGGAATAAGGCAGTTATAGTAGAGTAGTGGAGTTTCTTGTCACTCCAAAATAGAAAAGTTAATTATTAAGTGTAGGAGGATTGCTCCTCCATATGTAAACAAGTTTCCAGGAGTGATACCTGCTTTTAAGTGCTGAGGGGTTGGTTGCTGACCAAGGCGTTGTTTTGTGTACAAAGAAGTTTGGGTTCATTGGTCAAGCTGGAAAATAAGAATTTGAGTGTAAGAGAAGAATGACAGATATGTTAGGGTGCAGTCTGAAACGTGATTTTGTTGTGATGAAAAACAAAAGGAAAATAGAAGTTATTTCAGGTCTAAAACCATTTTGCTAAGGCTCTAATAAAGCATTTTTCATTTCTAGAGTGAAATGAAACATTTTTTGCTTTCATATTCTTCAGCCTGTTTTAAGTAAACTGTATTTGGGTTCAGTCAGGTTTGCTCTGTGTTTTTAATATGCAATGTGATTTGGAAGCTCTGTTTCTTTACAGAGCCTATTAAACTGTGAGCCTCATGACAGAGAGCTTTATATAGAGAATGTGAAACTCCTTGGTTAACTACAAGAGACTTCCCCAGAGCAGCTACTCAACAGCTGTTAGGTTTTCTGTAGAGACTCAATGTTCATGGTACCAGCAGGAAGTCTGGAGAAGTGGATACATGCTATGGGCTTGGGGACAGTTTGGAAAGATAAAGAGCTCATATCTGTTGGAGACCTAAGTAGTTTGGCACAACTTAGATGACCTCTTTTAGTCCCTAAATATTTTTGGAGCCTGTTCTGTCCTCAGCTATCCCATTTATAGATAAGTAGGCCCTGTCCCAGTACATAATTTGGTGTGATTCATTCCACAGTTCACCTAGGATGTGACAGACTTCAGCTCAAGCTTTTGACCTAGAGTTATATCCTGAATTCTTGTGTTTTGTTACACTCATGCCACAAATACAGCTGACAAAATCTTCCTCTTGCAAATAAAAGCTAATGCTTCCTTCAGCTGAAAAATCTCTCCATGATTCATCTTCTTGCCAGGAGAATATGGATAATAATTCACAAGGTTGAAGAAGGTCTGAGAGGCACAGCTGTCTGGCTGCTGGTTTTGATTGTTAGAGTTATCTGGAGCTTCCTGAGATGAATTGAGCATCACTTCCCAAGCTGTCGTTGACCTGAAACAAGTCCAAGCAGAGTGGAGGTGGCAGAGCAGAGTGTGCCAACATCTGAGAGAGAAGAAGAGAGTTGGCACTAGAAATGGCATGAGGGCTTCAGGGTGCCTGAGCTCACTCATGGGAGTCACAGCTGAGCTGGAACCTTGCAGTTTTCAGGGAGGGGAGTTGTTTTGTGTTTCAGGAAGAGAAGAGGTGCAGTTAGGGCATGCGATGCAGAAGAATGTGAGCCAAGCAGAGGAGCAAACTTGGGTGACATGAAATAGTTTTGGTTCAGCAGCCATGCTTTTCACAGACAGTTGCAAAACAAATGGCTGAGATTCAGTTCTTGTTAACTGGGAATTTTCTTTGTGAGGGTGAAGCTATGAGCTCAAGCATGGTCACAGCCCACAGGGAGCTGAATCCTGTTTTGGGACCACCCAACAGGCTGAGTAAACACAGGAATGGTGGCATCTCACAGCTGCTCTGTGCTGCCTATGTATGTTTTCCTCTGACTTCCTGTTCCACTATGAGAGGAGGAGGAGCAGCTGGTCCCAGCTGGTTCTGTACTGATTATTTGTACGTGCAGAGAGGTGTAAGTGGTTGGTTTTGCTATATTAACTGAAGGAAAATGATGAGCCAGAGAGGAGTTCGTGTGGTGCACAGATCAGCTCTTGGAGACCTAGAGGAGGCTCTTAGGCCCACCCAACATTCCTGATTCTGCATGAGGGAGCATAAACAAGCTGGGCGTACTGGTTTTGTGGTGTCAGTGATAGTACAGGGAAGATTTTGTGAAGAGTATCTGTGTGGAGGGAGTCCTTCCTCAGTTGTTTTAACGCTGAAAAAGCCAATATGGGCATCCAGGGTGCAAGGAGCATCGGTATGTCCTCTCTGGGGATGTGCAGAGAAATCTCAAGGCGTTTGCAGAGACCTGAGCAGGACTGGGAGTGGGAAGAGAGGCCTCTTATTTTCCCTCAGGGGGAATCCCAAACCCTTCCCTTCTGCTCTGCAGCTGTTTATCTCTGGTCAAAAACACAAGAAACTTATACCCTGGCTTGAGAATGCACCAGTGTGGAAGGAAGCAGATGTTACAGACCAGCAGAGAGCATTACACTGACATACCTGCCTCCCTTGCTGCACTTCAGCTTGTGGTTCTGATGGGGAACAGAACTAAGTATTTATTCATTTTAGGACGTTAGTAGGTATCTGTACCAAGCAGAATTTGGAGCTGAACATTTCTGAAGGGAAGTATTTGCACAGGGAAATGCATCCGTTTGCTTATAATCCCTGAATGAAATGTGTCATTCTTTCTTGAATAGAGGACTGCTAATGTTCACCAGGTTTTGATTCAGTTAGTATTATGAATTTAAATATGTAGGTGTGGGCACACAAACTGCCTTAATGGCTTTTGCCCAAGAGAGATGGCTCTCCCCGGTTCCCATGGTACAGCACCCAGCCTGCTGCTGGGTGCACAACATTCCTAAAGCCCAGGAGGTGGAGGTCTCTTTCAGCTGCCTTTTGAGTCCCAGTCATGGTTGCAACCTGCATAGCTTGAAAACCACATGCAAAGAGCAAACCTTCTATCTAAATCACTCACAGTGCCCAAATCTTTGGAAGTACAACCCTTAGTAGTCCTCTCCTCTCCTTTGCCTCTTCCAGCATAATTTTGCTTCTTTCTGGCACTTTTCCTTGCATTGATACTCTGTCACCATTCCTACGTTCTCACCAGCTTCTGAAACATGGCATTAGGGCAGCCTGCAATGAGTACCTGCTGTGGAAATCACTTACTAACTTTGAAGAACTAATGGGCACTCCAGAGACACTGGCCACTTTCTGGATCCTGCTGGTTCATAGCTGTGTTCCTGTCTGTATGTCCAAGAAGCTCCACAAGACACGTATCCTTCTAGAGTTTCAATGCTTTCTTTCACTGCTGAATTTTATAGTGCCTGCATAAACAACTGCTGCATGCAAGCTTAGAGAGTAGAATTGTAAAAGCATTTAGGTTGGAAAAGACCCTTAAGGTGATCGGGTCTAATCAGTAACCTCAGACTGCCAAGTCCACCACTAAACAATGTCCCTACATGCCTTTTAAATGCTGCCACGGATGGTGACTCCACCACTTCCCTGGACAACCTGTTCCAGCTCTTGACAACATTTTTGTTGAAGAAATGTTTCCTAAAGTTCAATCTAAGCCGTCCCCGGTGCAACTTGAGGACATTTCCTATTGTTCTATTGCTCATTACTTGGGAGAATAGACTGACCCCAGCTCACTACAACCTCCTTACAAGTAGTTGTAGAGAGTGATAAGGTCTCCCCTGTGCCTCCTTGTCTCCTGGCTAAACAACCCCGGTTCCCTCAGCTGCTCCTCCTAAAACTTGTTCTCTAGACCTTTCACCAACTTTACTGCCGTTCTTTGGACATGCTCCAGCACCTCAATGTCTTTCGTGTATTGAGGAAGGTCCTTCTAGCCTTTTAGCCTTATCCTTATTCCTGACTTACCAGCATATAACCAGTCTGGTTTTTCTTCATTGTTATGTGAATGGAATTTATGCAACATTAATAGAAGTTTTTGGAGTGTGGTTCAAGAGCTTCTGGATACTAAGTGGTTAACCTTGCTGGAAAGCACTGTTGTGCTGGTTCAGCCATCATTGTTTTATACTGCCATCAGTTGCCTGATCACACAGGCCAACACTGAACTCAGTGACATCCCCTCAGAAGTCTTCTTTCAGACAGTCTGGACACAACAGAAATTGCTCCCTCAGTGGCCCTTCACATGGAAAGACACCACCATGAGAGCTCAGCAAGATGCAGCCAACCCCAGCAGAAGCCCCACCCAACAGAAAGCTCTTCTAACTAATTGGCTCCTGGTTAATATAATCCTGGCCTCACCCAGCACCCCAACCGTGACCACCTGGGTGAGGGTGGAGCCCCAGAGACACAGATGGGCCAGGTTCTGCCTCTGAAACACGAAGCCAACAGAAAGAACAAAACATTCTGCTAGGCTGGGACTCATCCACAGGTCAACTCCAACTTGGGGCCCACAACTTGGGCCCCAGCACTTCAAGCACATAACTCTGACAAGGCACAAACAACTCCTTTAAGATGTCACTTTCACTTATTTGCATTCATTTTGTGTGAATTTTCATATAGATGTGTAAAAAGAAGACAAATTATTAATATAGCTCGTATATTTCAATTCTCATTTTCATCATAATGGCTCCCCAAAATTGAATTTCTTTGTCATTAGGTAAACAGTTCTTAAATTATTTGGTAAGAGACATTAAGACGTAGATATAATATATTGGAAATATTTAACCTGCGGATATATTTTCAAGTGAGATACATTCCGGTTTAGAAGATGCATGTTTTTTTTTACCAAATAAAAATAGCATTGTACTGCAAATTAAATTGTGTTCAGATATCATTCTATGAAGTGCTACATTAATCCATAGAAAAGTTATGTCATTATTCTTATCCATCACATCAATGTTTTTAGCAACATAGGAGGAGCCAGCCACTGAAGTTAACAAGTGAATGACAATGGAAAGTTCAAATAACATTGAGTAACGTACTCCTAAAACAGCATCTTATGCAGCTGTAATTTTTCATTGTCCCTTATTGACTTGGGTTTAATACCTGGGAAAAAGAATACGAACAGTAAGGCAGAAGGAAAGTTGTGGCTTCAAGCTGTAGGCGGCTCTAGGCATAGCTATTTCCCACAGTGTTGTTCTCTATGTACCTCCTGGTGGCAGTGGCCCAGAACATTTATGATTCCATCCTTCCAGCGTAAGTGGTAATGAGGAGCAGACACACTCAGCAGCAGTATCTGATTAAGTGCATCAGTCAGCACGGGTCCAGTTTTAGCTTCTTTATACATTAGGGTGGTGCAACTCTGCTGTTTGATACTTCATGTTTTTGACAGCAGGAATGTTAAAGTTAAACAAAGCTTGCAAAGTTGTAGGCTTTCTTACTCCATGCTTATTTTTGTTGGGACTTCAGGGCTGTCAACATGGGGAAGTACGTGATTAAATAGCTGTAGTACTTTCCTGTGTGAACACTCCTTCACACTCAGAAAGCATTTGTGTGATTTAGCTTAGCCTGTTTCAGAAAGACATAAAAAGAGCTGGTTTGGTTACCTGCTCTAAGTCCACACCCTTTCTTCCTTGTTTCACAACAGTTTTTCTACATAGCACGTTAGCCCTTACTCGCATTGTCAGCATCCAGGCTTAGTTTTGTTACAGGTATTTGTAACCATGATTGTACGTATAAGAAGATTCTCTGTGTATAAATTTCTAGTGTATTTGGTTTCACTGAGCTTTTCTAAATAGCTACCTTATTTATTTCAGCAGAGCTTGTTAGAATAGGGGAAGGGGCTCACTTACAGTATTTGAGTTTCGAAAAGAATTAGTAAATTCTTGCAGTAAATCAGCTATTAGAGTTGCTCTCCTCCTTAATGAGTGAAAGAGGAGAAAGTCTCACCTTCTTCATTGGGGAATGTTGTGTCTAGAGCACTCTCCTGGGAAATCCCAAGTCCCTTATTAGATCCAGCCCAAAGCTGATCAGATAATAATAACTTTTCAGAAATCTGTTTTTCTGCCTTGCTATCCTTTAATTCTTAATAGCTGAGTCACTTCTCAGCCTTTCCTTTATTTAGTCTATTGTTGGACTTACGTATACTTTTTCATGCTAGGTTGATGTTATTAATGATTATTTAATATGTTTATTCATCTCCCCATGTATAATGACTCTGTTAACAGAGTTTATTGACCTCTTGAAGAACTCACCCAAAAAGTAAGGTCTTTTTGTTAATACTTAAAGTATTAACTTTAAGTATTAACTAAGGCACATCTTAGAATAAGGACAAAGTGAAGGTTATAGGAGAAAACAGAATGTAGAAAGTTCTGAACAGTGTGGGATTTATTGGTCTAGCATCCCTAGCATCATTCATGTCTCATATCTGGAGATGTATCATTTTGACTGTGAATAACATAGAGTGGTAAAAATGAAAGAACTCTTAACGCAAAGAGAAAGGAGGTGAGGATAGAAAGTGAAGACTTAAGTCAGTACTACTGTATTTTGTCTGACAGCCTTCAGTCGCAGGCTGCATACTTCTCTTCTGGGAGTTTCCAGACATTTTCACTTTGCTTCTTCAAAGCCCTGTGTATGTCCAAAGGTGTTGAAAGGTGGCTGTGTGCAGTTAGCAGCTTGAGGTCCCTTCCATAGCACTGTATACTGCAGTCTGCCTTGAGCAACACCTGCAGGAAACAAAAGTGGAAAAAAGGCCTTTAATATGGAAATCTTACATAATGCCTTTAAGTGAAGTGAGTCATATCTTTTCTTTAAGGGAGTTTGGAGGGGAAAAAAACCCCCAGAAATTAATAAAGAGCCCTGATCAAGGAACATTTTGAGTGGATGAGTTGTTCAAAGTGAAGCACTTAATGTTTTTTGTTGTGAGACTATTGATATTACTTCTTAAAGATTAGAAAGCTCTTTTTAAATTGGGATTGGCAAATTGTGATATAGTTCTGTTGTCACCTAATGAAAAATGAAACTGATTTGCTAAAAGAGAGAATGTAACTTTTGATTCCTACACAGAAGCCATACAGCTTTAGCCTGCACTAGAGAATTCTGTACAATATTATTTTTTCATATCTAGTTGAGACTTACAGTTACGTTATAATCTTTCATTGTAGCCAAGAGGTAAAGGTCCTGTTTGTTGTGAAATTAGTCAAGTAGGATTTGTACGGATAGTTTCAGGGGACATTTTTATTTTTCACATAAATAAGTTTGGATTTTGATTTTAAAAACCAATGCTTTTGCTGAAATTCATCAGCCGTTTCTATCTAGAAGTTGACAAAATGTTGTCATCTACACCAATTTTCCTGGTTATGCAGTGGTATGGCTGGATATCACATATGGCTTATGGAACATTTTGTGTGACTCATTTGGCTGAATCAGGTTTTCTAATAAAAAAATGTCCGAAAACAGAGGGATACTTCTCACTATTGGTGCTTGAATTTTATGCAGTATGTTAGCTGAATCTCTTAACAACCTTCTTTTGAGTTAGTCTTAGACTATACTGGGTATACTTTCAGCACCACCTTCATTTCTATTTCTAAGGACTCCAGCCCTATACCTACCTGTGTTCTATCTCTTTCTCAAAAATACTTGGAAAACCTCAGGGTTCAAGTGCCCTCTTTCTCTCTCCTGCTACTTGTGGAGTGTGCTGAGCTCAGCAGTTATGATGGAAGAGTTTGGGGAGGTATGCTTTTCTCAGATAGCGCTGTGTGTTACTACATCTCAGACCATCCATCACTTCTTGAGTATTCCTGAACTGGGGAGCTCCTGGTCAAGTTTTCCCTTCCTGGACATCAGGGTGCCTGGGATTTCTCAGCAAACCTGAAATCACTTGCAACACTTTGCTGATTTAAGGTAAAAGTAAGATGAGATTGTTTCACTTCAGAATTAAAAGCTTAACAGAGACAATCATCATTTGGAGAGGCATAAAAGCAGAAGAACGATACTTTGTAGCTGCCTGTATGCTGGTGTAACTGCAAGATGTTCTCCTTCTCTGCTTCATCTAACTAAAAAAGCTGATGGTAGATTTAACGCAGTGGGGATCCAGTCCTTAGATGACACCTTCCCAGGTTAGATTCTTTCACTGGAGGGGATCGGTCCCTGAAGAGAAAGTTTTGTCTGCAGAACCCTCTTGCTACCTGACATTGATTTTCAAAACTGGAGTGTCTTCTGAGATTTTCCTGTGGTACATAGACTCATACTTAACCAGGACTCCAAACTTTTACTTGAGGGTTGTTCGCTGTTGTAGTCTGTATGGCTTTAAACACTTTTACCTCCAGTGCTATCGCCTGTCCAGACCATAAACAAAACTTATTTTTAGATGTCAATACAAAGCCTGACAGCTGGCATGATGTTTTATTTCACAGAATCATAGAATCTTTATGGTTGGAAAGGACCACCAGGATCATTAAGTCCAACCCGGGATCATCAAGTCCAACCTTCTTTGGCCATGAACAAATCAATTAGCTAGCAATCTGAACATAATTTTTTGTTCATATAGCTATATGGGAAGGTAGAAGAGAGACTAAAGAATGGAGCTTATAAATAACCCCTTTTATAGATGACTATTGCAGTAACTGAACAAAGATTGAGGGGGACAGCAAGAGCGATGCTGCAGCCTGGGTGGGGGTTAGGGTAGAGGTTATAGCTGTGGTAGTCCATTTCCCTTATCTTAAAACAAAACCCCCCAAACAAACAAAACTAAATAAACCACCTACTTTCTTTTCTATGTCTTTACTCACAAATCATATTCTTACATGTAGAGAAGAAGCTATTTTTCCATGCACCTCATTCTTCCAGGATTAAGACAGAAAAATGCCTGCCTGTCATGGAGTCCCTTGGCTTGATGGAAAGACAACTTTCTTTATTGACTAGTTAATTTTACTATTTGACGTATCTACAGAACAGAGTCTGTTTGTGTACAAACATCCTGTGGGTGTACAGGATGATACTGAGAAGTGATTTGGGTTGGTAATCACACAGGAAATTTATATTCTTGGGCTCTTTATTATGACAGTGTGTGGATAGTAAAAATTAGAAGCACAGGTTTATTGGAATTTATTTACATTTATTCAAACTTCTCTTACTTTCAGGGGTTGTTTTTTTAATGCTCTTTGCATTGCCAGAGAGGTCAAAAATATTACATTTTTTGGTCCTTCACAGGTACTTTCAGCATCTTTTAAGATGCAAATGGCAGTTCATGCAAAATCTACTTAGAACTACTTTTATTTATTTGTTTGTTGTATTTTAGACATGACAATTCTGCATAGTATATTAATTTCCCTGGTAATACAGTCAGCTGATGTTCAAAGCTAGAATAAGTAGAGAGCAATTAGTCCCATGAATGTAGTGCAAGGTTGCTAGCAACTCTATAGACTTCTTCCTGAAAGGCTTTAGATGCATAGATCCCAAAATTATAGTGGAAGTGGTGTCTTGCCTGTCAGTCAGACATGTCAGGAGCCCGCAGCTGTCTGACTGGCTGGTATTTAGATGACACCTGCTGGTCAAATGTACACCTCGAGGATATTTCCACGCACAGAACAAACCATTCATGGATGTACCACAGCACTGGGCTTAACATGCCATCCTGCTGAGAGTAAGAGATGCCTGTGAAGAAGGCATATTCCTTATCTTAAACTATGAACTGCTGTCATCAGAGAGTTGAGCCAAAACACAGAAGAAAAAATCCTTGAAGATGACATCTCCAGTTCAATTTTTTTAGCTTGGCTCTGTCTTGCACCTTAATCCCTAGCATTTGAGCAGGGGTAACTTTGGGGTGTGTGTTTAAACCATCTGGGGAGTTATTTGGAACTTTACTGGATAGGGCCCTTAGTAGGCTGGTGTCACTTTGGAGTTGGCCCTGCCTGGGTCAGTTGGGTGGCAAGCCAGAAGTCTCTTGCAATCTATATCTTCCTGTGATTCTGTGATGCTGCCATTCTACCTGCAAGTGTTACAGCCACACACTTCAAATCAGGCTTGACAACATTTTCAGTGCAGCATTGCTTCTTACTCTTCCAGATACCCTCATCTTTTTCAAACAGCAGCAGCACTGGAGAGAGAGATGGGAACAAAGTCATACAGCTGTCAGAAAGGTTTCTCGGCGCTCTGTCAGCAAGGAGCGATGGGTGGAGACGCTTGTGGTTGCAGACAGTAAGATGGTTGAATATCATGGAAGTGACCATGTGGAATCATATATCCTCACTATAATGAATATGGTACGTACAATATTTCATTTTTTTATATAAGTGAATGAAACAAATTTTAGCTTACGTTACTGATCACATTGAAACAAGTCTGTAGCATTGTTAACTGAAAGAAAGGTAATATCATTGTTATGTAGTCATTGAAACTTTGTATTTTAAAGCATTTTTCACTTTATGTTTTGGATAGGCATAATTTTTCTCTGGATTTTAAGTGAGAGAAGTTCGTAGCTGTAAAGGCTAGCACCGATTTTCTTTCCACTGAAATTCCCTGTCTCCCCTGGAACCTGTTGCTCATTGTTGGTTTCAGGTTGGTACAGAAACAGAGAAATTCTACACTTTTAAGCGTGTGGATTCTTTCCTGTGTCTGTAGATGTGAAAGGCACAAAGGAGCTTACTGGAAATTTTAGTAATTTAGCAAGAGCTAAAATAGAATTATGTTACTGTTTTGGTCACAAATCCAAACAGCACCGTATGAGATATTATGAAGAAGGTTAACTCTATCCCAGTTAAAACCAGTACCACTGTTTTTTCAGATGAGTATCCTGCACATAATACAAAGTCCATGTTGGAAAAAAAAAAATTAACTTTCAGTGTTTTCCAGTGTGAGAAGTTGACCTGGGAAAACCAATAATGTTTCATGAGATATGATACTATCTGTATCATAGTAGATATTGACCTTGGAGAGTCTATTGAGGATGTCTTCTGTGTTGTTATCATGATACGTGTATAATATGTGTGAAATTAATCACAGTGTAATTCTGGCCATGGTAACCAATCTGTCCCTTTTGTTTATACAGTATGTTCCTGACTGTGCCCTAGATAGTTTGACTAGCTACTGAGTCAGTGAGCCTGATTAAACAGACACAAAGCTGACTTAAGCACATGAGGTTTTGTCAATACAGGGAAAATATGTGGAAAAAACCCGGTTATGATCAGATTCAGGAATAAACAAGTCTTAATATTTTCTCTGCAGTCTGTACCTGAGATGTTAACGTTACTCACCATGATTCAGTTTTCAGTCTAATATCTTGAAAAAGACCCGTATCAAAATCAGACCCTTGTAAACACAATTTCCACTTCATTTCCGTAATTTCTCCTTTAACATTTTTCTCCAAACAGGTTTGACTCAAATGCAGTCCATTTTGTCCATTTATATTTCTTGTGATATATAGCATAGCTGACATATAGATAGGTTGTGACTGTATTCTGTTCCTATTCCCTTTCCTCCTGTTTAATTCATCATTGTGTTTATGTTTATGACATTTTCTTTGGGTCAGATTTTTGCTGAGTTCGGTTCTTGCTCTTTTTTTGGTCTGGAATTTTTAAAATGGATTCATTATTTTTGCATTCATTCTTACCATTGTCTTCTGTGCCATGAAGACACAAGAGCATCCATCATTTAACTGATTTCTCTTTGCCTAGTACTGACTAATTTTAGCTTTGTGGTGGCAGAAGCTGATTCATATCAAGTCAAAACAGGACGATTTGATGTGGTGGGTATTTTGCATGTGGAGTGGACCTCTCTATTAGTGTTACGTGACTCTAGATGTTTTGTTCTTTCCTGCCAGTGTTTTTTTGAACACTGAGGTTCTTGAAGGGGGAAGGGGAGAAAACCAGGCTCCTACGGATAAGCCTGAGGGTAGCACATTAATTTTGTGCAGTGGCATGCTAGTGAGGTCCTTAGGTCTGCAATCCCAGTCGAGGTAGAGGACAGAGTACCATGTGACAGCAAAGACTTTGCACAACAGGAGTTCTGCATTGGGTGGCTGTAAACTGTTCAGAAGGGATAGGCTAGGGAGGAGAGATGGTAGAGTGGTGCGTATGTTAGGGAGTGTGTTGATTGTCTAGAGCATAATGATGGTGATGTTAGGGTTCAGTGTCTATGGGTAAGAATCAGGGGGAAGATATCATGGTGGGAGTCTGTTATAGACCACCCAGCCAGGATGAAGAGGCACATGAAATACTCTATAAGTAGCTGTGAGAAGTCTCACAATCACTACCCTTGTTCTTGTGAGAATCTTCAGCTTCCCAGATATGTGCTGGAAATACAGTGCAACAGAGGGGAAACAGTCTAAGAGATTCCTGGAGTGTGTGAAAGATAACTTCCCAACACAGCTGGTGAGTGAGCCAAGTAGGGAAGGCTCCCTGCTAGACCTGTTGTTCATGAACAGAGAAGTACTTGTGTGTGATGTGATGGTTTGGAAGCCACCTTGGGTCATTAAACAGTAGTTTTCAGTTGTCAAGGAAGAAAGGAAGGTGTCAGCAGAACTGCCACCTTGGACTTTGGGAGGGCAGACTTTGACCTGTTTAGGAGACTGCTTGACAGAATCCCGTGGGAGGCAGTCCTGAAGGGCATAGGAGCCTAGGAAGTCTGGACATTCCTCAAAAGGGAAATATTTAAGCCACAGGAGCAGGCTGTCGTGATGTGCCATAAGATAAGCCAGCAAGGAAGAAAGCTAGCATGGCTGAACAGACACCTTTGGCTGGAGCTCACAAAGAAAAGGAAAGGCTATGGCCTATAGAAGAAGGTGCCACTCAGGGAGACTACAAAGATTTCATGAGCCTATGCAGGGAGAAAAGTAGAAAGGCCAAAACCCAACTAGATCTTAATCTGGCTACTGCCATGAAAGACAATTTAAAATGCTTCTGTTAATAGCTTAACAGTAAACGGACGACTAGGGAGTGTCCCCATCCTCTATTGGATGTGATGGGAAACATAGTGACCAAGTATGAGAAAAACACTGAGGTACTGAAAGCTTTCTTTGCCTCAGTCTTTAGTAGTAGGACTGGTTGTTCCCTGGCTTGTATCAGAAATAGTGTGGCCAGCAGGACTAGGGAAGTGATCATCCCCCTGTACTTGGTGCTGATGAGACTCTGCTTCTTGAATACTGTCAGTTTTTGGCCCCTCACTACAAGAAGGACATTGAGGTACTGGAGTGTGTCCAAAGAAGAGCAACGAAGTTGGTGAAGTGTCTAGAGAACAAGTGTCATGAGGAGCAGCTGAGAAAACAGGGATTGTTGAGCCTGGGGAAAAGGAGGCTCAGGGGAAACCTTATTAGTCTCTACAGCTACCTGAAAGGAAGTTTTAGAAAGGTGGATGTCAGCCTGTACAACCAAGTAACAAGCAATAGAACAATAGGAAATGGCCTGAAGTTGCACGGGGTGGGGGGTTAGATTGGACATTAGGAAACATTTCTTCAACAAAAGTGTAGTCAAGAGCTGGAACAGGCTGTCCAGGGAAGCAGTGGAGTCACCATCCCTGGAGGTATTTAAAAGACGTGTTTGGTGGTGACCTGAAGTGCTGGGTTGAGAGTTGGACTTGATGATCTTAAAGGTCTTTTCCAACCAAAATGATTCTATGATTCTTGAAAGGGAAATGGACATAAAATAATCTTGCGTGTGCTTTTGCTCTTTAGCTTAGTAACTTTTGCCAAGCCTTGTATCATCAGTCATTTGACAGAGCTTCCCTTTGCCATTCTTCGAACATGCTGCATTTTAGTAAGTTTTCAAGGAAGTATGTTGAGGTTTAAAAAAAAAAACAAAACCAAGAAACATAACACCCCAAGATGAGCTATGTGCTTGAAGCAGGTGCTGTATTTTCTCCCTAAAGTCCTCTTCTGCTATAGAGGAATCACTTGATCTCATAGCCATACTTCTGGCTTTTGCACAGGTCACAGGGTTGTTCCATGATCCGAGCATTGGCAATGCAATTCACATTGTGCTGGTCCGGCTCATCCTCTTTGAGGAGGAGGAGGTAAGATTTTAATTTTCTTCAAAATATCACTTACAAAACTTCGGAGTTCAATGCATTGAGCCATGATTCTGGAGAGGAGGGTTTATTTGCTTAAAATAATGTGTTCATTTTATTCTTCTATTAATCTTTGGCATCTCTTTTTTTAGAATAAATGCTGCCCTGGATAGCAAAGTGTTTAGCTGATGACTTCAGGTATTTCTGCATAAAATTGCCAAGGAAACTGTAATCAAAATGGCAAATTAGGAATGCAGAAATGGAATCTCTGCGGTGTCAAAAGAACATGGGATTCCAAGGAAGATTAGATGAGAAACAGAAATTAATATGTGCATCATCACTCAGAATCTGATTACCTGGCATTACCTGAAATTAATTATAAAGCATAATATTAGAGTATTTGCAGGTCTCTGAAGAAGTGTATCTGTTATCGTGCAGCTCAAACACAAATTTTTCAGTTTAGATCTCTTTTGAAACAAAAAAATGAGGATCGATTAGATGCTGATAGCTGTAAACTAGCGATATATTGGTAGTTTCTAATTTTCTCATTCACAGATATGCTGCTACATGCTTAAATACATGCTGATTGTCATAATTTTATGGTTATTTTTAAAATACTCTGCATGTCATAGTTTTCTATGTTTTCAGGAACACATTATGGGAATTTTCTCTATGGCGTAAGATTTATGACCACAAACCGTGGGACCAGACTATGTGTTCCAAAATACTTTTTAGGATAGATTCTCTATAGAATATGTGGGCCAAAAACTGTAGTTTGCATCTTAACAGAACAATTAAGACCTGAAGTGCGTGTTGACCTCCAGTTAAATTTACTTACTAAATTTCTGTATCTCTTTTGATCCTGTTCAGTTGAGCATGACAAGGTCAGAAGTAGCAGTGTTGTAAAGCATTCAAAATGTGGTTTTAAGTTACCCAGAAATTATGATCTGGTAACAATGTTATTTAGATGCTTTGTAAAAAGCACTACTTAAGTAGAGTAAACTAAGACAAGATATGCTGAATGCCAAAGACCAGAATTAATGTATTTTGCATACTTTTTATTTCAGAAGAAATTTCAATAACTTTCATGTATACTGTATAATAATAAGATGAGGAAAAAACATCTATGACTTCATTGTTTTTATTTCTGTGAGCGTGACATTGTTCACATAACATTGGAAGACAAACCTGACCATGAAGTCCCACACTAGTTAATCTTTACCTTCTCTATAGAGGAAAACTTACTTTCAAGACAATAAACTGTTTGAAATTTTCAATTCAGCATTGGATCTTATGAAACTCACCAAAACTATGTTCATTTCTGCATTTAATTTTTCTTTTAGCTGCACCAATTACAAAGATGTCACCATTTTAACTTAATGCACTAGATAAATAGATGTCATTGCTCCTGATGATGTCTCTAGCTTTCGGCAAAAGCATAATCAGTTGCATTTCAAAGATTACCCAGCTCCTCAGCTAACACAACTGACGTATTATTGCAATGCAGTGTGGTCTTTACAGTAATACTTTCCTTCATTTCCCATTAGCAAGGCTTGAAGATAGTTCACCATGCCGATAAGACACTAGCTAGCTTCTGCAAATGGCAGAAGAGTGTCAATCCTAAGAGTGACGTCAACCCTACACACCATGATGTGGCTGTTCTTCTAACCAGGTATGGCAGCAGTTCAGCAGCTGTGACTGCGTGTTGTTTAGTTGCAGGTTTTTGGTGATGGTATTTTTCTAATAGGCTCATACCATCATTTAGTTCATTCTGCTTAGAACCCAGTAAAGTGGCCTGATGAAGACATGCTGTTTCTGAAACACAGTGTTAATGCAAAAAGAATGTAGCACGAGTGTGTCTCACACTTGCACAGGCAGACAATATGAGCTACATTAGAAAAGCCTGTGGTTAAAGTTAGACCTGCTGTTCCCTTTAAAGGGATTTTTTTTTCATTTGTTTTCAAAGTACATATAACACTTTATATGTGCATGTGGGTGTTTTATTAGAGATGCACCTTAGTCAGGAAATTGAAATCTTTATGTCCTGAGATATCAGCAATTTGCAGAGCTTGGGTCATTTTCCCCACTTGATCCTATCTTATTTTGCTCAGTATACCAAAACATCATAGCATGAGGATGAACAACTCCATAATGACAAATCCTAAAGTAATATGCATGTGCAGCTCAGAATGGAAGAGTATTTTGCAAACACAGTGCCATTTATTTTTAAGCTCTGAAGTGTATAATTTTAAAATATTATCTCCATATTTAAGGAGACACTTCTTTTCTTAATGAGTGAGCTAGGGAGGCACAGAAAACTTGAAGGTAATGTCTCAGGTTACACAGGGAGTTTGTGGCAGGGCATGAAACAGAATGTCTACAGGTCTGTAAAAAGAGCCCCAGTCTGTACACAACTGAGAGAAAAGATTATGTCCGAGGTCTGCAAAAAACAAGTCCTAAGTTAAGGTCTGTCAGGCAAAAAAAAAAATCCAAAAAAATAAACGCCTTAAATGGTGCACTAAAGAAGAGTCAACGAAACTTAAAATGAGAAAAATAAGTCTCACAATGATGCATGGTTTACCTTTCCAAATAGGCTTCAAACAGTTCTCTTGAATGAAGGTGAGTGAGTTTAATAAACCTGTCAGAGGTGAAGGTTTTAAAACTTGTTATTATGCGAGTTGGCAATAAACCTATGTATTTAGGCATTACAGCAACATAAATATTGGCCACAAATTGTAGTAGTAAAATATGATAGTAGCAGAACAAGTGCATGTTGTTGCCTACATATTTGTGAAAATGCTAACACTGTGCTTTGCTTAAAGCGCAATTTAGCACTGGTACCTTATAGGATGGAGACTTACCACCCAATGTAAGTGACACTCTATAGTTGGTTTTAAGCTCTCTTAATGGCATTTCTCTTTTGTGATTTTAGAAAGGACATTTGTGCTGGCATGAATCGTCCGTGTGAAACCTTAGGTTTGTCCCATCTGTCAGGCATGTGTCAGCCTCACAGAAGCTGCAACATTAATGAAGATTCTGGCCTTCCGTTGGCTTTCACAATTGCTCATGAACTTGGACACAGGTATAGCTGAAAGTGCAGGGGGGACCTAGCTGAGTTTAATTTATTATTTGTACATTAGTACTCAAACTGCCAGACGGAAACAAAACAATGAGTGAGTTAATGTGTCTTATTATTAAAATCAAAACTATGTTTGTTTTTTCTCAGGATTTAGAACTAGATTCTTAAGCCTTTGACCTTTGTTTATATTCACAACTATTCAGTCTTCCTCATCTAACAGAGTCTACTAGGGCAGTACATCAGAATGAAATAATTAAGCTACAAAGAAGCATCACTTAATCATGGTGAATTTTCTGAACATATATTGAATTGCTACTATTTTAGATGATCTCCAAATCATTTACGTAAAACATACATGTTTCATTATATCAAGGTATTCCAGTACTGCACATTAGCACAAACCCATTTTTAATTCATTCAAGGTTCACAGAAAGGTCAAATCTTTGTTACCCTTTTTGACAAAAAATAAAGTTACTTTTGGGCATTTCTTAATAACTGATATCTTCTATATATTAATATTGTTACTGTGGATACACTTAGGTCAAGTCAACTAAAATTTCTGAGCATTTAGTTTGGACAGCCTAACCTTTATTCTGGTAGGGTATTTTTGCTTGAAACTAGATTTTTCGGTATTTCCAGTTTCTAAGAGTGTTTTCACTGGGTAGTTGGTTTTCTAAACTCACTTGAAAAAATTCTGATTTTTTTAATCTGTTTTGACACTGAGCTGTTTTCCCCAGGGTAGAGGCCTATGTCGTGGATACTCTGGTTTGGCTGTAATGCCAGCACTTTTCGCTTGACCATGTTGCTTGGCTAGGTGATACATTCACTGTTCTCTGCAATCACATTACATTTGTTATGCACCCAACCACCAGTCAGGATGAAGTCTGTATTTCCTGATGGAGTCTACCCATGTAGTAATAATAATAATAATCTGAGACAAAGATTACACAAGTATTGATCTTACCACCCATTAATTGGCCTTTCTTTATTTAACCCCTCAGCTGCCAGAAAGGAAATAGTAGAGGTAAATAATGCTGAAATCATTACAACTGCATCTCGATGCTTCAGGTTTAGTTACTTGCTTCCCACAACCTCCTGCTGATAGGGAGCTTTTTTCATTAAGACTCGTTATCAGGAGACACTTCTTCCCCATAGAGTTATGTGTGACCTCCTGGTCTAGCCTGGGTGCCTGGTAACTTACTGTCCTTTGGGTGCTGTGAGACAGGTACTGCTGTACTTGCCTTTGCAGGAGTGGTGCAGGGCCTTGCCTGTAAGAATTTTCTTCACAAAGAAAATAAAATGCTGTAGGGTTTGTTGTTAACATGAAACCATCCTACTTTGAAGCCAGGTTAGAGTACATATGTTTAAAAGCTCAAATATGGACAATAAAAGTCTGTAAGAACAAGTGAACAGAAAATGAGAAGAAAGCCATGCACCCATTCCTTAGATGGATGCCAAATGTCAACTTTCTCCCATGCTGTTCCTCTAGATGTTCACCATCTCCCGTGTCAGCAAACCCTAGTCATGGAAAAGAGCCTGTCAATAAGAGGGCAAACTTGCTTTTATACCTTAGACCCGTTAATGAAGTAGATTCAGACTGAAATCATGCCTTGCTTTTGGAACATTTGAGTCATGGTACAATTACAATTTCCAGAAACAAAGTCTTAAGTGGTTTTAACTCACTTTGTCTGATCTGTGACTGAATCACGGCCTGAGTCAGTTTCCACTATGGTTTTACACAAGGCTTAGACACCTTCAGATGTTAACAGTGTAGGTGTCAACATCTTCATATATCAGTGTCTTTGTATGGTGCTATTTAAGATAATCTCCTTCACAATGAGATGATGTGGAGGCATGTATATTCAATCAGCTGAATCCCACCTGAAGTTTTTTTCTGTTTATGACTTTTACAAGTTGCTGAATAAAGAAATGCCTTAAGAAGTCATAGAAGGTGGAGAGAACCATGTTGGGAAGACCTATCATGGAGGTCTGTTTATAAGGCACAATTTGAAAAAGATAAATACGCAGGAGGACTGGATGTAGGAGGCTAATTCATTGAATGTTCAGTAGTTTGGAAAACCGTATCTCTGTCTCAAAAGAGATTTTAAAGAGACAAGCAATGGAGGTGTGATTGTAAGACAATATAAGATAGAGTGTAACAAAGCCTGATCTTAGTTAAAGTGGTACAGGTCTGAAATAACTGGGATCCAAGAGCTAGGAATCTCTTAGCTTTAGCAGCTGTAACATAACTAAGGTTTAAACTGTGACTCATGTCCCAACTGTGCAGTAGTATTTTGACTTCCTTAAAAGTACCCCTGAATATAGTCTCTGACAGTCATTTCTTTATTTTGTACTGGACAATATTGCTGTACATAACAGACATGTTTGAAAGCCTGCTGGAGTATAGATCTTCTTTTTTTTTTTTTTTTTTACGAAAGGTATCTGCAGCCCACGAGGGAAAGAAGCAACCTTAGTGTCCACAGCACAGTGTGGAACTCATAGCTAGGTATTGTGGTACAACCAATCAGCTGGTTTTACTAGATGTTGTTTTTTATCTCCAGTTTTGGTATCCAGCATGACGGAAAAGAGAATGACTGTGAGCCTGTTGGAAAGCGCCCATATATCATGTCCCGACAGCTGCAGTATGACCCTACTCCACTCACCTGGTCACAGTGCAGCAAGGAATACATCACACGTTTCCTAGAGTGAGTAATCAGGTTCTAGTATTCCCTGAAATGAGTACAACTGTGTATGAGATGTTTATATGGAGATTAAAGTAAATCTTGTGTTATTACTAGAAGTAGGTTTTTGTGGTGTGCTTAATTCCCATGGAGGGCATACCCCAAGCTTATTGCTTACTTAGTATTGGGGAAAAACTCTGTTATATTCTTACTTTCTGGAAGTGAACTCAAGTCTTGTCATGGTGCAGCCTGCAGCTTTTTGCAGTTACCAGGAATAAAGAAGACTTTCCATCAAGGACTCTGCTGGAACATCGTAATCTTTGCCTTTGGTCACAGTGACATGTGCTTGACTACAATGACTTGTGCAGATTTGTTATGTATCTTTTTAACAGCAGCCATATGGTATAACTTTAAGCACTGCCTATGATGTGCTCTGAAGCTACTCTGCAAACCAAATGACCTCATAATGTTTCGAATTTGATAAGCTCTATTTTGCCTTTGTAACCCCCCTTAACTACATGGAGTGTTGTTTGTCAGCAGCACTTCAGCATATCTTAGCTGGAATCTAGAATTACCAAAGGCCATATAACAAATTCCTATTAAGAATTAGGTATTGAATGTTCATATAGAAGTGTTTTAAAAGTTTTGTTATGGGCTTTTTTTTTGATGTGCAGTTTTTGTCTTTTAGTCGTGGATGGGGATTCTGTCTGGATGATACCCCTCAAAAGGAAGTTTTAAAGTCACCAGTCATTGCTCCTGGAGTGATTTATGATGTGCATCACCAGTGCCAGCTTCAGTATGGTTCCAATGCTACTTTCTGTGAAGATATGGATGTAAGTGCTGTATGTTTTTCTTCATTCTCCTAATTCTTGAATGACATGGAAGTGTAGACAGTGAACTTCAGCTCCTAACTACAAATGGAGCATGTTCAGAACCTCATAGGCTAGATGTTCAGTGCAGGCGTTGCCTAAAACTGTTTTAATTCCACTCTTTAGATTCTGGAAGTGAGTTCTTGCACTGTTTGCCTTGTATTTTGCAAGACCTTTATTGGATCTGGCCCCGTATCTGTTTTTAATTGCCTGTCCCTCAGCAGTGAAGTCATTTGGTTTTTAAACTTGTAAAACAAATCGTAGGTAAACTATCAATGCAGCTTAAATCCAATTTTAGACATCAAGGTGCTTCAACCATATAACTTTCAAGTGACCAAATCATTCAATCAGTGTGCATTAAGAAAAGTGTGACAAGCAGGTCGAGAGAGGTTTTCTGCCTCTACTCTGCCTTAGTGAGGCCACATCTGGAGTACTGTGTTCAGTTCTGGGCTCCTCAGTTCAAGAGAGATGGGGATCTATTGGAGAAATTCCAGTGGAGGGCTATGAAAATGATGAGGGAACTGGAACATCTCTCTTATGAGGAAAGGCTGAAAGTCCTGCAGCTGTTTAGGCTGGAGAAGGGAAGGCTGAGAGGGGATCTTGTCAGTGCTTATAAATACCTAAAGGGCAGGTGTCAAGGGGATGGGGCCAGACTTTTCAGTGGTACCCAGTAATAGGACAAGGGGCAGCGGTCACAAACTAAAACACAGGAGGTTCCACGTAAACATAATGAAAGATTTCTTTCCTGAAGGTGTTGGAGCACTGTCCAGAGGCTGTCCAGAGAGGTTGTGGACGCTCCTTCTCTGGAGATCTTCAAAACCAACCTGGATGTGGTCCTGGGCAACCTGTCGTAGATGAACAGGCTTTGGCAGGGGGGTTAGAGTAGATGATCTCCAGGGGTGCCTTCCAACCCCTACCATTCTGTAATTCTGTGATTCTGGGAGCAAATCTTCAATTCCAGGAAGAGTTTTATGAAGAAATCAGGGTTGTGCTCTCTTCCCATATGTCCAGGTTTTTCACATTCTCAGTGATCTAACAATATCAGTCCATGTATCTTGAAGAATCTTTATTTTCCTGTCAAACATGAGACTTTTATGTAGAAATATGTGATTTACAAAGTACCCTTGGGATTTGTCTCACAGCAAAGCAAAACTGTTGTTGTGGAGATGCAAGGGAGCAGTATAGTCACAGCAGCACAACTCTCTGCAAGAGCTAGGAGCCACTGCAGAGTAACACGTTGCATTAGCTAAGGTGCAGTGGTATGGTGTTTTAACTGTACCTGGCACATTCAGGGCTATTTGGCTTTGTCTAGCGTTTTTCTATATAGAACAGTTCAGAACGAGTGATTTCAAGTGCTAGTCCAGTTAGGTGATCGCTAAGTTTTGCTGTGATTTGGGCAGCAAAATGCAGCAAACATTGCAGGCAGCAGCCAGTTTGCTCCCCTGTTCAACAGGGCTATGGCCGAAGTAGTTATGGCTATCAGCAGTGCTGGAGTGTTTTTTAGGCACAATGCACAGCTGTGGGTTGGGGACAGCTGATGTTGACTGTTTATTCCGTTTAGATAATTACATGTATCCTCATCTACCCTTCTATTAGGGAGATTATTTCTGATTAATCTTTTCAGTCTTAATAGGTAACATGATTACCAGTGTTGAACTGCAACTACTGAATCTGAAGCAGGTATTGAAAGATTGCTTTCATTACCTGCTGTTCCATTTTCCTCAGTTACAGTAATTTGTCTGTTGGTGCAGATAGAAAATTAACATGTAATTTTGTAGTATTGGTTCACTCTGTCTCTCCTTGGGTTTGAACCTGGTAGGTCTTTACATTCGACATTTCCTGATTAGCCAGTTTTACAGCTAGACGTATGTTGGGAAATTAATTGGTATCATCTCATTTTGCCTTCTACTGGAAGGCCTGTGCTTTGCAGGTAACTACACTGGCAAGGAAAGGAATCATTAATTATATAGTCCGCCCGGCATGTTGAATGATCAGTGTAGTCATTTTATCTAAGAGGTCTTGACTGTTCTTTGCCTTTCCACTATTTACTTAACACTCACTCACTGACCGGGCTCATTTGTTCTGTAACTTTTAATGTCTGACTGAATTTGATCCACAGATTCTTTTTGAGAGAAGAGTCTGCATTTAGTTGAAGATGCCCCAGGGTTCAGTGATTACACTTGGCAAAGACAGGTTTATGATTCAGATAGGGGTTTCCACAAACCATTTAGGTAGTAGGTCCTCTAAGCATCTTGTGAGTACATAAATATTTCCCCTCTAATAAGGAAAAGAAAAGCAAAATACAGATTAGGAGGAGGACTTTTCCAAGTGTTAGGTAGATCTGTAGCTTCCTGTAGGACAGGCTGTAGGAGCTCAGAATCCTTATCTTGTTGTCATCTCTTTATCTCCACAACTTCCACTGACTTCAGTGAAACTGGGTTTTTTTTGGACTCAACTTTCTTAAAGGCACAGACTGTGATGTCAGATGGGAAGTGTATACTGTATTGCTGATGACAAAAACCACTTGTCTTTGCAGTGAGTCTGAGGTAGAGTAATTAATTTCTGGCTGTCACCCCCAAAAGCACACAGTGAGCAGTGGTTTTTCTTGTACTGATGGAAAAAAGCTCTGGTACGTGGGGATCAAGACGGAAAAATTCTTGCACAGCTAAGAATTTCCTACATGAACTCTTTAAAATCTGGGAGTGTACCTCCTAAAAATGTAACTGTCAATGGAAAACTATGTTCAGTTTCTGTGCCTTTCTCTGGTATATGAAGCACAGTGCAGGAGTGCACTTCATACACTAGGAAGCACAAAATGTGTTCTGTATACAGGAGATAAATGGTGAATTTCATAATGAAAGAAAGTTCATTAGCCAGAACACTTGGGTAGCTCTGCCTTAAGAACCTGACAGTGATGTCTTCAAAAGGAGTTGCTAAGAAGTGCTACTCTTGAACTATAAATTGGGAACTATAAAACAGCCTTTGCCTTGTGTATATTGCCCTAAAACAGCTGAATGGGCCAAGATGCAATATCCCAGGCATTGTATTCCAGCAGAAGACTTGGAGTGCTTTGAGATGTTCTGTACTATCAACTTTCTTTCTAGTCTTCTAGATGAAAACTAAGTTGAACACTCAATGCAGAAAGTAAATAAAAGGCAACTCTCTCCTAACAGACTGTGCCCAAGTTTAGCCATTTTAACTAGAAGCAGATCAGAAACTAGCAGCCAAGTTTTGCATTTCATGCTTGGCCAAATGTTACTGCAAGCTCACTGGGGCTCGATATTTGCAAGGGCTCAGTTTCTGTGTTGCCTCCTAAACCTGGCACGTTGCTAGCTCTGAGGATCCCAGTGGGAGCTGATAGTGGGATCCTTCTTATCGGCTCCTTTCTCTGGTGACACTTGCAGCTGTGCCTGCTTCACACGTAGATGCTGCCAGCTCTGTTCCTTCTCCCGGTGCTGAACTCTGCAGTTCAAACAGCCTCAGCCAAGACCTGGCCCAGAGTCCCTGGGCCTTTGCTTCTGCTCTTCCAGTTGGGAATGCATGGACTCTCTGACACCTCTGGTTTCTCCAGCTTGGAAGTGGTCTTCCATACAGAGCTCTGCTCATTCAGGAGTTCCTAAGCATGCAAGGCTCCTGTGTGTCAACTAGAAGAGAAGCTGGTGTGTGTGTGCACCGAGAAGAGGGGAATAGCCTTTCAATGTCTGTCTTCACTTTCTAGAGTTCTGATTGAGTGGAGAAGACTTGTTATAAAGTAGCTATAATGTTTCTTGCCCTGCTAGCTTTGTTGACTCTCAGGAGTTCCTGTCCCTTCTGTGAAGTTGACCACTGCATGTGGACCAGCAGCTGAAATGCTGTGGTTTACTGGCAATGTACTACATTGAATGGGCACTAGTTTCTGAGGAACTTAAAGAGTTTACTAAGCAGAGCCCTTACTCTACCCAGTCCACTAAGCTTTTTTCTCTGCCAGCTAGCCTAGACTGCTTGTTCCCTTGCCATCTGCTTGACTGCTGTTTTAAGAGACCTGTGCTTTGACCTCCTTCTCCTCAACCAGTTTTGGGACTTCCATGGGACCTGACTGTTGTACTTGGAGACATGACGTTGTTTTTACTTAACCTGGCTGGCTTCTCTAACCTTCTTTGATTTCACCGTATGTTTTCAGGCAGACAGCAATGCAAAATTGAACATTGTATTCATTAGTACTCATCAAGTTGGCTGCGCTAGATGATCCTAGACGTCTTTTCCATCCTAAGTGATTCTATGATTCTAAGTGAAAATAATACAAACTCTTCACCTTTGCTATAAAGAGTATTGCTCAAACTTTGTAAAGCCATTTTTCCTGTGTGTAGCTGAGAGCTGAGCAGCCAATGAGGAGAATAGTTGAACTCACCTAGTTCAGGTAATCCACTTGATAGGAAGTATTCACCATTTTGTATTTGTCAAATAGTCCCTCCCTGTACACTAATGAGGAGTAACTAAGTTTGAACCTTTGGTCCTAACTTTTGGAAAGCCCTGAACATCTGCCTCTGGGAATAGAGCCCTTAAAAGGCTTTGTAAATGAATGTAGAAAACTGTGTGAGACTTCTGAAAATCTTGGCCATAGGAGTGCAGCTCTGCTTCAGACTGCTGCAGTTTTCTTTCTTTTCCAGAACCTTTGCCAAACACTCTGGTGCTCAGTGAAAGGCTCCTGCCGCTCCAAACTAGATGCAGCTGCGGATGGAACTTGGTGTGGAGAAAACAAGGTGCCTGTGAGCTGTGCTGCCTGCAAGCTGCACTGCCTGGAAAAGGGCAGCAGAGGAACCATGAACAGCTCTGCCACTGTTCAGCGTGAAAAAGGGGCATCCTGTGACATCTCCATTTATGTTTCCACTTAAGTTTTCAACCTTATATAATATATAAGTAACAAATAATTCACAATAACATTTTCCTGTGATAATGATCTTAAGCTGTTTGTCCTTTCTCTTCTCTCTTCAGTGGTGCTTCTCTGGTGAGTGCATTACGGTAGGTAAGACTCCCGAAGCAATCCATGGCGGATGGGGCATTTGGTCATCCTGGTCCCATTGCACAAGGACATGTGGGGCAGGAGTTCAGAGCGCAGAGAGACCATGCGATAACCCAGAGTAAGCTGAGTGCACAATCTTTTCCTACCTTTTATTCAAAATCTTTGAGGTACTTATGACTTTAGAAGCTCTTTTGTATGAGACTGTTGTCAGCCAGTGACACAGCATGACAGACACTGAACACCTCTCCCTCGCTGTTTAGCATAGCTGTGTGAAATTCAGTTGACTCACTTTTTACAATTGTCTTCTCGTTCTTTAATCCTTAGCCTCCGTGGAGCTTAATTCTACACTAAATGAAAAAAAAAAATCCTGGTATTTAGCGTTCAGACTTTGCAGAAATAATATAAATGTTGCTTTAATATTGCTGTCATGAATAAACAATTGTCATCAAGCACTGCATGAGAACAACAGCTAGCAATCTATTTCTGAGAGAAATCAAAGACTTACCTTTCATGTTTTGTTCTAGTCATCAGCTTTGTTTGAGCTCAGACACGAGTTGATAGGTACAGATCATGAAAGGGAGAATTTTCTAATATATATCTGAGTTCAGGAAGACCCTACATCTCATTTTCAGAAGGCACTGAGAGGGTGCCTAACAGCAGAAATAACTTGACTTTCTGGAAGAACTGTCAAACATTCTGAAAAATACGGTATTTTGAGGGAGTTCATTTTATAAGGTAATTCATGGTGAGCTAAGCACTTCTTTGGCATACAATTTGTCTAGATCTCTGTGCTCCATACTGACATCTTCAGGTACTTGAAGATGTGAATGGTATCTCTACCCTGTGGAGGGTGCAGATTCACCTTGTTATCCCACTGAAACCTGAAAGACATTGCTTTTTTAAACCCAGAATCTCATGTCCCAATCTCAATGTTCCTTCTCTAGACCCCAATTTGGAGGAGACTACTGCACTGGAGAAAGGAAACGCTATCGCATGTGTAACATTAGCCCCTGTCGCAAAGGCTTGCCAACCTTTCGTCAGATGCAGTGCAGTGAATTTGATACAGTTCCCTACCAGAATGAATTCTACCACTGGGTTCCCATTTATAACACAGGTACAAAACTACAGATTTTTTAATATCTTGTATAAAAGTCTAATTTACAGACCTATGAGAGACCCCTATGAGCTCAAGAAGTCACTGAATTCTAAGTCTTTTAATTAATAAGAAGAATCTAGTTTGTGTCCATATGCAGGTGTGCCTTTTGTGTATAAACAAAGGCAGTGATTCTCCTCTACGCTAGATGTTTTTGCAAAGCTGTAGTAATGACTGTGAGTTAACTAGCCCAGTTCCTGGAAAGATACTGCACTAAGAAAAGCTGCTGAAGTCATGTCTATACTAATTGTCTGGGATAGACTGCAACAATTTTTTCCGATGTCAACCACAGAACAAGAAGTACAGTACTGTAGTGTAGAGTGCATATTTGGACATGCAGGAACACTGCACTCAACAAGCAGAGCTCTTTTGCTGCACAGATGTGGCTTTACTACTTCCAAGTTTGGATCTGCAGGATAAGTGTACCTGGTACCCCCACTGAGGAAGAAATACCTCAACAGGTCCAGTATTGTAGAAACAGAATCAATGCCTCTGCCTTATCTTGTCCTGTAACATTTGGTTACTAAATATAGAGGTAATAGTTATTACCATGCAGTTTGATTCTTGGTGTATGTACGTAAGGTGTAGATTATGCAGTAGAAGCTAGGAAAGTGAAGCTCAAGATCCAGCTTTCAATTTTGTTTGCCGGTAGATTTTTTTCAGCATGTTCACTGCATTTTCACAGTTATTGGCAGTTCTGAATAGGTTTCCTAAATCTCAGCGACTGTTTCAATTTCATCTAACCAATGCACTGTGGAAGATGAACCTGGAGCAGACAGACTTCCAGGAAAATTTCTGATGAAATAAAATATGGTTGATAGAAAAAGACTCAGAAGGACTCCCAGTAAAACAAACTATGGTAGATGCTAACAGCCGAAAGCTTATACCAAAGCCAAACTCATAAACCATTTTCTGCAGTCTCCTGTCACTGAAATTGGGATTCTAGTCCTCTGTGTTATTCACATGTACCACAGTAGGGTACAGCCTTGGTTCTGTTCATGACTCTTCTAGGGCAGTGCTACAGAACGGGTAGTTCTATATGTGCATTTCTTGCAGAAGGTCTGCTTTTAAAGGGCATTGAGTCATTAATCAAACGTTTCCTGCACACTGGAAGGCAGGCCTATGGTGTGCCCATGCCATGTTTCAAATAGGGCTGGTTGGTGCTTTACAGACAAACAACTTATCTTTAAAGTACTGCATTGTTGAGCCTGATATATTTAATCTTGAATGTCCCAGGTTTCAGTAACCTTTTGCAAAATCTCTGAAATACAAGGAAATATTTCTTCTGTGGTTTAAAAAGCTTTTTGCTCAGCAGCCAGAATTTTGATCTAGAGCTACGTCTACCCTGTGATCTGTGAGGTCCTCAATGTTTTCATTCTTAGATTCCCTTAACAACATTTGAAGTGTTTTCTTGCTGCCAAACTCTAACTCACAAAAATATTAGCTTCCTCAAAGAGGCAGACTCTCCTGGGAACACTCATCTAAGCAGGGAGTTGGCCAAATCCAGTGCGGATCCTTCATCTGACATCATCGTTGTATGATTGAGGGTGGGTGGCTGTCATGGGTACATTACTTTCAGTTTTGTCCAGCCAGCATTAACTACTGCACTGAAATACATCTAAGAGTTTTCCTCCCATCTCAGTTAAATTTTCTTTCACCTTCCATTGGTTGCTGAAGGTGTCCTGTGCAAAGTAACTTGTATTAGGATCATGAAACAGTGTGCTCCCTGTGAGATGGAACAGTTGGAGCCTTTCTTGTTGGTTATTTGTCCTAAACAAGCCAAGACTTAAATAAAAGCAAGCCAACAGCCTCTTGTAAACCCCCACAAAACAGAGCTGATATTTCAGGGCTCTAGAGACTTAATCACCATGTCTACCATATGTACACCAACCTCTTTTCAGTGTATACCAGGTTCCCTTACTTTTCCCGCTAATTGGTGCAATCCAATTTCAAAGACTTCTCACAGCACTCTGTTACTACTTTAGCTTGCTGCTAAGAAGGTTTTAGCTTATGTGGTGGGTTGACCTTGGCTGGATGCCAGGTGTCCACCAAAGCCACTCTATCACCCACCTCCTCAGCAGGGTGGGGGAGAGAAAATGTGAAAGGCTGTGGGTTGAGATAAGGACAGGGAGAGATGATTCATCAATTATCATCACAGGCAAACCAGACTTGACTTGGGGAAAATCAATTTAATTTATTAGCTATCAAATCAGATTAGGATACTAAGAAATAAAAAACAAATCATAAGAAATCTTTTCCCCACCCCCCGCTTCTTCCGAGGCTTAACTTCACTCGCGATTTCTCTACCTCCTCTCCCCAAGCAGTGCAGGGGAATGGAGGTTGCAGTTCATTTCATCATATGTCTGTGCTGCTCCTCCCTCCTCAAGGGAGGACTCCTCACATTCTTCTCATGCTCCAGTGTGGGGTCCCTCCCACGGGAGACGGTTCTCCATCAACTTCTCCTGCATAGCGCCCTTCCCTTGGGCTGCAGTTCTTCATGAACTACTCCAGTGGGGTTCCCTTCCACAGGGTGTAGTTGTGCAGGAACAAACTGCTCCAGCACAAGTCCCCAGCAGGGTCACAAGTCCTGCCAACAAACCTGCTCCAGCATGGGCTCTTCTCTTCATGGGTTCACAGGTCCTGCCAGGAGCCTGCTCCAGTACAGGCTTCCCACAGGGTCACAGCCTCCTTCAGGCATCCACATGCTCTGACATAGGTTACTCCATAGGCTGCAGGTGAATCTGCTCCAACATTAACCTCCATGGGCAGCAGGGGGGCAGCCTGCCTCACCATGGTCTTCACCACGGGCTGCAGAGGAATCTTTGCTCTGGCAAGTGGAGCACCTCTTTCCCCTCCTTAACTGACCTGGGTGTCTGCAGAGCTGTTTCTCTCACGTGTTTTCACTCCTTTTTCCAGCTGCCATTGGTGTTGTGTAGCAGTTTTCCCCCCCTTCTTAAATATGTTATCCCAGAGGCACTACTACCATCACTAATGGTCTCGCCCTTGGCCAGGGGCAGGTCCATCTTGAAGACAGCTGGCATTGGGTCAATCAGACATGGGGGAGGCTTCCAGCAGCTCCTCACAGAAGCCACCTCTGTAGCCTCCCTGCTACCAAACCCTTGCCATGCGAATCCAGTACAGCTTGTGTTTTATTGTCAGGCATTTTAAATCCTCTCATTCTGCACCTGGGATATGAGGGGAAAAGAAAGTATAACGAAGCTTTCCCAAACCCTGAGTGCATGTAATAGTTTTTGTGTGGAAGCATCTGGTTGAGGACATGAAACCCTGAGCTAGATATTTTGTGACATTTTAGACATTCTATGTTCCTTCATCCTGCTGGAAAAAAAAACAGTAAATTATCTAGATGGTTACAGTTCTCTCACCTGGCTTTAATTTCATAGCTTACATAAGCCAGTTCTAGTGAATGTCACATAATTGAACACTACTGTAAGGTCCTTTTCTGTTGTGTGAATTGTACCTTCACAATAGGGCAAAGGCTCTTTTTTGAATAGCTTATGGTTTAATATAAGGTGAGATGCAACAAGCAGCTTTAACAAGCAACCTGGCAGAAAAGCAGTGAATGACAACTTGCTGTTACCTAGGCTGACTATATGTAAGGTTCCAATTGAGATTTTTCCCTTATGTTTTAAATGAGATAGGGCTTGTTGGAAAACTTGCACAGTCCTGTTGTAGATTTACCCCTGAGCACAGAAACCCATGTGCTCAAGCTGTAACACCTGAGTATCCCCAGGAGTCTTGAAATGAAGGAGACTTCCAAATTCAAGGGTGCATCCAGTATCTCTAATCAGGATATTTTCTGAATTGTTCTCATGACTCAGGCCCCTACTTTGATACTTCAGTTAGACTTTGGTGCTACTCTACTTCTCTGGCCGTAAGGCTGACCCCACATTTACTTAGTTCAACACCATTTGACAAACTACATTTTCTGAATCTAATAGCTTCTCAGGGCTTAACTTCCATGTAGTAAGTATGAGTCCTGCATTAAATTGTATCAATACCTTTCTTTTCTCAATCATTGCCAGGATCACCTCATGTACTAGTGGATAGGAGTTATGTTTTAAATTTCGTATTTCTTCCAAAATATGTCTGTATATCAGGTAAGATCTGTACTGGTACAGTCACAACGGCCAAGCTAGCAGCATGAGACAATGTTCCTGCTTCCACTGCTTTCAAATTAAACTTTCTTTTGGAGTTCCAAGGTTGGTTAGAGTGATAAAGCAGCTGCACCTCAACATTTATTCCCCTTTTTGTCTGTGTTTGGTGGTTGTCTTTTCTAATTTTCTTTGGTTTGGATTTCCGCAGCTAATTCTGTGTTCTCTCAGAGGTGAGGGTTTGAAAAAAAAAAAAAAAAAGGCTCACCTGTTTTCTTCCATGTGAAGTAGGAAAAAAATATTGAAGCCTTATCTTCTGCTGGCAGGCACATTAATCACATCCTCTCAGTCAGGTTAAGCTGGATCCTTCCCACATATGAACTCATGGGAGCTGCTAGGGAAACAAATTTAAATCAGGAAGGGAATATATTCCTTTCTAGTTATCTTTGTGTTGTTCTGTTTGCACTTGGTGACTCTGAACTCCATTATAATATACACAGGAGAAAAAACAAATCACATACCTGAATTTTAGGGTTTTCACTCAGCTTTACTGGCTTGCTTCATCAGTCCCATTCTGATTACAAATCAGTCACTAGGCACTTATGGAGATCACTGGCTTGGGATTCCATTACATCTGGGTTTCTTCTATCTATTAGAAGATTGATTTTGTCTTTATTCAAATCTGCAACATCATCTTGGTGTAGGATGTGGGCACTATAGATAAAAAACAGGATGTAATTTTTCTAGATTGCTGGGTCTTGGTGGCACCTCAGCTAAACTCTTATGCCCAGCTAAAAGCAATGCAATGCCAGAATGGTGCAGCCAGCCTGGAGGAGGTTTACAACATGGAAGCACCATGGAAGTCAAATGATTTGAAAAACATAGTTGATGGGAAAGGTTGCTCTAGAAAAGAGAAGATGGAGTGAGTTAAATGCCAAATACTTGAAGAGACTTTCTAAGAGTGTTTAGCATGCATATCCCTGAGCTAGTGGAGATAGAGGCTAGCAAGACTGCATGGCTCCATGCAGTGTTGTGCTCAGGACTGGAAGAAGCTGTTGAAATCCAAGCAGTTCTGTACCCTTGTTAACTGACTTTGAAAAGCAGGGCCCCGTGGTCTTACCAGCTACGTTTGAATGTAGCTCTTCTGCTTTCAAACTTGGATTTGGCATGAAGTTTTCTGTCACCGTACTTCATACTGCAGCTTCCCATCCCCTCCACTCAAGCAGTAAAGGAATCCCCAGAGAGAGACAGATCCAACAGTCCTGTGAAAGGTTGGACAAGCAGAAACAGCCAAAACCGCGTGAGGAAACTTTAGATTACACGTTAAGAAATCTTCATTGCCATATGGGTGGTTAAACATCAGAGCAGATTACCCAGAGGGTTTGAGGAACTAATATTATCATTACAGATACAGGTACAATCTCAGCAGGAGCATTCTGAGTGGCTTTGATCCTGCGTAGGTGTGGAAGCATGGGTAAAGCCATGTAGGCTTTGGGCAGGCAGAAATCAGCTCTGTTTAAATGGAAATTTGGTCTGCTTTTTCTAACCAATGATTGTATGAATATGGTCAGCACTGGGTGTTCACAAGTTGGATCTATTATTTCATGCATATCCTGGATTGCAAGAATTCCTATATTGTTCGGCCTGAAAGTTACTAAGATGACAGTCGTTTTGTTAAAGTCTTATCATTAATTAATCACATTTGCTGAAGTAACTGAAACTAAACCAGCTGCTTTAATGAGTTCCACCTGAGCAGCCCTAGTGATTGTATTGATCTCAGTTCAGTCATTTTAGGTTTTCAGGACTGAAATAAGACTTAGAAAATCTGAATTCAATGCCAGTCTTTCCTTTCAAATTCTTCCAGCATTTCAGGAAATTTATTTATTTTCCTTGTGTGTTAGTCCACTATCTGAAAATAGGGCATGAAAGTACTTCCTACATCTGTATCTGTTTTGTGTTTAAAATGTTAGACTTTTTGAGGACAGTGGCTGATTCTGGTACAGTTTATTTACAGTCCTAGCGTAATGGAGTCCTGATCTTTTGTCAGGTCCCTGAGCTCAGCTGTAAAAAAATAATAATGATAGATAAGTAAATAATTTTAGAAAATGAATGGCTAATACAGTGCTAGGATATTTTGCTCAGTGGTGCCCCAAAAGCTTTCTATTCAGGTGAAATATCAAAATAACTTGAAGAATGATGGCAGGTGTATAAATACAGGATATAATGTAGTTTGTGGGGTCGGAGCAACATCCTCTCATTTCCAGCAGGGCTCAACTGCTGGAAAACTTTAGAAAACTTATAGGAAGAAAAGCAATACAAAATTTGTGAGTACAGGTAGGATCTAATTTTAGATCAATTACTACCATTAGGAGAACCAGGAAAACTTTCATGCCTGGAAAACCCTTCTTTTAATCATGAACTTTTGCAAGTCTGAAGGGTTTGCTTATTATTTATTTTTACTTTTTATTTTGGCTTAGTAAGGGAGTTACCTTTCTCTACAAACTTTTTGTAAGTTATATACTTAGAACATCTTAGTTATGACAGGAATATGTCAGCAGTGAGCACGGCCTGCTTTTTCTTTCTCAGTGATTTCTGAAATGAAATTGGATACCATCTTGGTTATTGTGTCAGCACACAACTAGGGAGGAGGTGCAGGTTTCGAACTGTATTATTTCATTGCAAACAATGTAAAAGCTGAAACGAGTTTCTGCAAAGTCTTACCAGGATCGATTATGAGCAGCTAACAGGCTAGCTGGAATTCTGGGATTCTCTTTTCCATAAGAGTATTTTGCTCTGTGTTTAAAAAATGGTGCATTGAGAAGGTAAGCTAGGTGAAACAAAATTTAGAACACTAATCAAATTAGCCACATGGCCAGAAAAAGGTTTCTGCAGGTAGAAGTAAAATTACTCATGTCACTTATCATGACAGCTCTTACTAGAACAACTGATGGATGTTATGACTGGCAGTATTCACAGAAGGGCTGAGGGCTGGTAAGGATTACAAAGGTTATGTTCTTGCCTGAGACTCTTTTGTAGCTGCATCTCCACTGATATTCTTGAACATGACTCACATCACCTTGACTTCTACCAGTTTTATAACGTTCCAAGTGTGTCCTCTGCCTCTAATCACTCTATTGCCCTTTGCAAAGGCATCTTTGAGAAGCCACAAACACAACATTATTGTCAGTCCGCAGATGCCATTTTAGCTCTACTGATGAGTGGGAAAACCCAAAACTCCTCATTAAGGTTTTGGAATTCATATAGTGTCCCTTTTTCTTTTTTTTTGCATCCCAGTTCTGCAAAGATCCTGTTTACTTGAGTGAGATTCATAGTTTTAAAGCTCAGGCAGCATAGAACAGTCCTTAAGCTGCAAACACTTCAGAAGTGGGAGCTGCTGTCACTGTTGTGCACTGCATGTTGTATACATGTTGGTGCTGTACAAACCAGAGCAATGAGAGCAAATTTCCCCCTTCAAAAGAATAAAACCTTTGGCAGGAAATTATTTAGGTTCTTTGCATTACCAAAAGTTTGAATTTCTCTCGTTGATAGAAATTCCTCTAATTTTAAACACAGTTCTTTGTATGACACAAGCCAGGTCAACAAAGCACGAAGAGAAGGAAGAGGAAGAAGGACATTCATTAGGCAGGCTGTAGAAGATTTACAGTTACCCTGCATGCCTCTTAAACCTTATCAGGTCTGTGTCACTCTTAGCAATGTGACTCTTCTAACTGCTTCTAATTGGGCATTTCTGTCAACTGCCAGGGAAAGTGAGTGGATGGTGCAGTGAAGACATACTGTCATTCCCTGTCCATGTCAGTTCAATGTCTTGCTGAAGTAATTTCTGAGGAAGTACCTTTGTTTTCCTTTCAGCAAACCCCTGTGAGCTCCACTGTCGCCCAGTAGATGGCCATTTTTCAGAGAAGATGCTTGATGCAGTCACTGATGGTACTCCCTGCTTTGAAGGAAAGCACAGCCGAGATATCTGTATTAATGGCATGTGTAAGGTATTGGGTATGTTTGCATGTTTCCTTCTCTACAACTTTTTTTTATAAGTTAAGAATTATTTTTTTTTTTTATGTTGAGGCCAAGTGCTCCATTTTATCACATTTTTAATGATCATGGAAAACAGCTTTTCCAAGTAGGCATGAGAGGCATTTCCATCCTTTTTAATTAGTCCATTAGACTGAATGCTAATTACTTTTAGTACCTTTAAACTCCTCTCTTCTTCTGTTATTTTAAAACATTGATTTAAGAGTAGCTGTTTGTTTCTGATGAGATGTTTTCAGAAAGGATTGTAGCTTTAGGGTTGTAGTTGATGTCACGCAATGTGTTTTTTTAATGAAAATGCAGCTTAACATTACACGTTATGGAGCAGTTCTGAACTGACTTGCAATAGGATCAGACATTTGGACTTCAGGGCAGTAAAAATTATCTTAGTTTACAACAGTAAATTGAGATAAAGGGCAAACAGAGTATATGGTTCAATAATGTTCTGTTTATTGAAGAGTAAGTATAAAGTTCTCTGCATGTTCTGCATGTTGATAGTAGGTTTCCAGGATGATGTGTGTGTTCATGGCATTTGAAGGTGTGTTCTGTAAATGCTGTAACATCCACAGTCTTAGCATTGGTTTTAGTTAATTTCTCGTAAATAAAATGAATTCTTTGCTTGTAGAGGATGTATTAACAATGATGGTTTATTTCTTCAAGCTGAGGATTTGTGTCCTGTTTGCCCCTGAAGCCTGGTTGCTTTTTTTGCTTTTAACATCTTTGGAAACGAAAGCAGGACTTGGTGTCTTGTGGAAACTACATTTGCTTACTGTAGATAGCTTGGGATTATATGCCCTGACTCATTGAATCATATAAAAATGCAACTAGAAGGGACATCAGGAAGTCATCTCTTTCAGCCCTTTACAGAATAATGTTCCCTTTCACCCAGGATGGACTTTTCAGTTGTAATGGTGAAAGACCTGAACTGGCCTTGAGCAGTTGAAGCCAGGTGGAAAGCCATCTTTAGCATTTTGCAATGTGTAGTAAATGTTGCATGCCATGTCAGTACTTTTGACTTCACTTGGCCAAGTGCTACACTCAGAAAGCTGTGTCTGTGATGTTACACTTTTGTTTTCTGATTTCCAGCCCAAATAGACTAGGATCACTATGGCTGATTTTAGTTTCCATATGCTTTCTGTATTGAACCTTGCCTGCGACAGTTCAAATGTATGCATACTGTAGAAACAGAAAAACTTGATTGATCAGAAGTGATGGATCAGAGATGAAAGGAAAGCCAAGTATAATTGCAGTTTGTAGATACTAGATACACTTTAGTGTTAATAGTTCTGGGGAATCAAAGCCTTCCTGAAAAATTTTCTCCAAGGAACTGGTGCTATCATAAATATAGTTTTGTCAGCATTTCATGTGTTGACTACTGCTTCACGTCTTCTGACAAACAGATTTACAGATTTAATTGGAGTCAGAATCATGCACTGAACAATATAATCATGCAGCTGCCACAAATGAGACCAAATGTTGAATAGGTAACCCAAATAGCTCACATTTCTGAAAGACAGCGTGCTTTTATGTGAAATAGGTACCAACATAACACTTGAGAAGGAGCTTTTTCACGTATCTCCATATAATTCACTAGTATTTTAGTCCAGCTAGTTAAACACAATACATACGTTACAGGTCTCAGTGAATAAATCTGGAAATGCATCTAATATAATTAGTCTGGTACATCATTCTTGTACTCTGATAGCGATATGTTGCTAATGATGTGAAAAAGGCATTCACAGACGTTAGTGGTGATGTCTATTAAAGCCCAGTTCTGGTTTTCAGTACAATGTCTCACAAAAGCACTTCACGTTTGTTCTGAATGCTGAAATAACACTTTGTTTAGGTCTGAAATTTAGCAAAAAATTACAATGGTGAGGTGCTGTACATTAGATCCACAGTCCGTATTGCTCATGTTTGGTGTGCAGAGTGGCTATTTTTTAACAACCAAGTTCAGCGTTTTCCCAGTGGATATGTCAAAACAAGATAGATATACTTGGATTCAGTCAAGAATTTAATCACCTAAATCCAGCTGATTTCTGTCTGATTTTGCAGTTTGCCATGGTTTTGTTCAGAGCCATCAGAGAATGGTCTTAATCTTGATGGCTAAATGTTGATTGAGATGCCTCATTTTGGCTACCTGAGGTATTCCTAGATGCTTACCTTGGCAAAGTCATAATGTGCATCTTCAATGGAGAAGTAAGTGTGGACAGACACTAGAACTGCTTCACTTGGTCCTTGCAATTTACCCCAATATTTGGGTCCTAATTGGGACCCTATTTGGGTCTCTGCTGTTTGTAGCAAGTATTCGTCTCCCACATGTAATTTTAATAGGCTTAAATGACCTTCAGTCATGCAAATCTGTGAGCTGTTCTCTGTGGTAATTCACCATTGTTACGTTGAGAGACTAATATTATATTGGAGAATTACACAGCTGTGTAGTACTATGGAGGAGAATGTTTTTTTTCTCTTGCTGAAAGGCAGATTGCACATCTCAGATTTTTTGTAGTAGCTTCTCACTCTGGTTCAATCTCTTCCTCCTACTGCTAGCCCGACAGGACATTGATTCAGACCCATCTAGAAAAATTTGAAGAGGAACAGGCACATCAGGACACATTTCTTCCCATTCAAGACAATGTCATGGCCAACATGACATGAAGATCATTTCTTTTTTTAGAGACCAGCGGGGGAGACAAATGAAAGGAAAAGCTTAGAAGTGCCATGTAGCATCCACATAATTTTGATATTCAAGCAGTACATCCAGGCCATACCCTTCACTGACAGTGAGGACTGTTTGTATTTGCCCCCCGCTGCCAATCTTACACCAAAGTCTCTCCCTCTGAAAGTGGAAAAAGGGTAGTGTACCTGGCTGCTTTCCCTTTAGTCACTGAGCAGCAGGAAATAAATTGTTCCCCCTTCCTGTAATGCAGCCACAAAATTCAGGTCATTATTTCTGCCTCCGCATTGTGTGCTGGCACCAGAAATGAAGCTGGTCTCAGGTGCATCAGAAAGGCTTTTAGTGAATGGAGCAATGACAAAGGGCTGCATGGAGGGATGCTGATTTGCACTGCACACGCTATGACGTGCAGTGGCTGATGTAGCACAGCATGCTTCAGTGCACAAGGGTATCTGTGTGCAAAAGAGTCGGAGCCTCATCACTGCTGATTTTTTAATTGTTTTATAACCTGCATTTAGTCTCCAGATACCTGTTAACAGGCAATTTGGCAGAAATTTGAGGCACACTGTTTAAGATAGTTTTAGAAAATATGGCTAGAACAATCAGAAGAATGAGGAAAGCAAATAAAAGGGAGAAGGAAGCATCTAGAAATTAATCTAATGGATGACAAAAATTATTTATTCACTGGATATTCACTGAAGCAAGAAAGTAAAACATGGCCTGGAAATTAAAGTTCATATAAGTGTACTTAGGGTTAATGGCTGCTGGAACTCTTTATTCTGACATATGAAAATATACACTTTGTTGTTTATGGCTTTGTAAGAAGAGGACCCTGTTGCTAGATATGAAGGTTATTGCCCCACCAGCAGCACCTCAGAAATAGGGAATAAAATGAAGACTTTATTGACTGTGGCACAGTAAATTGCCAGCCCTGCTACTACAGTTGTCTGCAGTGGCTCATTCTTGGGGACCCCTCCACCTCACCCTGTTGCATGTGCAGTTAAAACTGTGATGTTTCAAATATCAGAGGAAAAACAAAACACAAGCTTCTGTGGTTATAACTGGTAGGGACAAAGGGATTCCCTTCATGCCACAGCAGTGTTGTATTTTGATGCCATGGATGTGTTGCTAAAGGCAATGTATGGCCGAGTGGGAAAGATCTGAGCTCATTTTGACTGAGCTGATACAGAGCAGAGACATTAACTGGCACCCCAAAGGCAGGAAAGCAGTGATAACTCTAGAGCTGCTACCGAACTCATTTGCTGTTGGCCAGTGCAGTAGTACAAGACTAATTTGTTCAGCATTTGGGGATTTTTACTCTACACAGTACAAGGGAAATAGGCTCAGTGATGTTCGTTTCAAAATGTCTGATTGACAGCCTGAACTAGATAATTATTTCTGGGCATAACCATTCCAACAAGCATGAATAGTAAATAAAGAAGAACAGAAACATTTCAGGAACACGTATTTTCTACCATAAGATGCTAACTTGACAAAAATGATACAATTTAAAGACAAGTCTTTTTTAAAAAATGTTCAAAAGAGAAGCAGCAGAACACTTGTTAATAATATTTTATAATAGCAAAACTGAAGTGCCAGGGTTCCATCTCCAGATGTTCCCCAACTTTCTATTTAATAGTGAATATATGCATAGAATATAAAATAAACGTCAACTTTCAGGACTTACCAAAGAGGGTGGTAACTCCTCTAGTCTCACAGTAAATGTGATTAAAATTATCTTACTGTGTGTACATGATTAACAAATGTACTGCTAGTACAATAAATATACTTCAGAGTGCATCTCTGTAAGAAAATAGCTACACACCTACCTCTTTAAATTCCTGGGAATTGTTAAATATAAACTGCAGTGCATCTGTAGAAAGCAGGTGAAGAGTCAGGTCTGAACTCAGCAAGATAAAGAAACAGCCTGCACTTATCGCAGTAGCGTCTGTGTACTTTGAATACTTCATTAAATCCATCCTTGGTCAAGTAGCTACATGCTTGAAGGCAAAAATGTAGTCACCTTCTGAGTGTGTGCTTATCTCTGTAACAGTCTGTACTGCTCATAAATGCGGTCCTTCCTGCTGAGATGTGTCTGTGTGAAAGACATTACAAAACCTTCCCCTTTTTTGAGAGTAGCCTTTGCTGAAAGGAGAGAGGAGCTGAGGCTGCTGCAGGACCTTTTGATATGGCCATGGTTTTTCAGAGCAGATGTCAAAGGTGCCGGCTAAGTGATGAATGAGTCTTTTTTGAATCTTCTGTAAAAATGCAAGTGACATGGTTTAACACCGTTTGTAACTTGCCGCTTTTCCTTGCTTCTGTTTTGCAGCTTCTGTAGCTGTTCATTAAATCACTGGTGCATAGAGGAGAAATTCAGTAGTTTCTTGAGCTGAAAATTTTAGAGAAAGCAGGAGCCTGTATACCTAGATTAGTCTAATAGATGGATTTTCCTGTCAGAAGCTTACAGAAGATTACAGTAGCTGATGTACTGAAGGTAAAATAAGATCATAATGAAAAGAGAAGATAGCCAGATTTTCATACATCAAGAGGTGTTAGAGAAGTTGGCAGGTATTGCATTATTTGAGAAGCTTACCTTGAGAAAATTTTGATAAATTTATTTTGAGAAAAAACAGCTGAGAAAAGCAGCTGTCGTGGGTATAAAACTTCATGCCAGCTGAAGAGTTCATTTTTGCCAGGGGGTATTTAGCTGCAGTAGTGGTTCTGCACTGTCTGATGGCCACAAAAAGCTGACAAAGAGATTTCAGTTCTGTTACTGCATTGTGTTCCTGGGAATCCATGGATGCTTCTATGGTATAAGAAGGTGGACACAAATCCTAGATGTGTTGGCCGGTCCTAGATATTTAGGCCATTTGGGTGGCATATTTCCATTTCAAGTAGCTTGTCACTACTCTGGGTTTCATGATTAGTTGCTTGTTTGCTTGTTTTTCAACTTCATATAATATACATGAGTTTCACCTAGATAGAACAATCTCTACTGTTTGTTTGTTTATATGGGATATATACTCTTCCACAAAATTGATTCTCCCCCTTCACAGAAGAGCAGAGTACACTGAAGGCAGCAATACATAAACTCTTGAGTATTTCACTGTGGAGCCCACATTTACCCTGAAACTGTTTTTCTTTCTAGACTGTTGGCTGTGATTATGAGATAAATTCCAACGCAACTGAAGACCAGTGTGGAGTTTGCCTTGGAGATGGCTCTGCTTGTCATACAGTGAAGATGATGTTTAATCAAAGTGAAGGATTTGGTAAAATGGGTTCTTCTTTCAAGCTCGTCAGCTGAAGTCATTTTTCTACATAGAAAAGATTAAGTGCTTCTTATTGCAAACTGAGTGATCGATCTGTGTAGGGAATTGTAAATTGTTTCACAGTGAATCTTGTTTCACAGTGAATCATGCTTCTCCTGGAAAAGATGTGTGGTCTGTGCTTTTTAAGTTCACCTTGTCTAATAAAAATTATGTCAGAGACCAGCAGGCCCTGTGCATGTTACACAGATAATAATATAACATAAAATAGCAAGTGCATTTCCAAAATGAATGTAATTCACCAACCTGGAAAATCTGCAGCAAATCTCTAGGCATTATAAAGCACCAAGAAAATACCAGAGTGAGTGGTTTGGGAATTCATTTCTATATGTCTTAAGTCTGATACCAGTGGCTCTGGTGACTATATGCCACATCTTCTCCATGCAGAACTTCATACTTCTGGTTGCTCTAAAATTTTCTGTGAGATGCCTCTGGCTTGAAAGGGGAGAAACGTAACTCCCTGCAGAGTTAAGGTGATCTGAATCAGTGCTAGGAGGACTCAGGACTTTCTTCACCGGCAACAATCAGACGTTCAGGATTTAAGTTGTCTTGTGTGGGATGAATGGGAGCCAGAGAATCTAGAAGAGGGAGTGGGAGTCTAAAACTGAATGAGAGCCATGGTGTGAGCTGGAGAGGGAAGAGACAGCCAGGATGAACAGCTTTGAATGGGAAACTAGGACAGGAGGGAGAGAGGTGAGAAGACAGAGCACTAGAGAGTGTGCTTTGAGCAAGGTCTGTGGCTGAAGAAAGAGGCTGGCACAGAGATGAGGTCTTGAGCAGTAATTGGTACTGTGCTAATGAGGAAGGAGAAAGTGCAGTGAGGACGTGGCTTTGCCTAGCTTTTGGGTTTATGGGTTTTTTTCATAAAATAATTCTGATTTGCATGAATATGATTTGTGCTAATTTAAAGCTGGCTTGATAAGTCTTTCCAAAGTTCAGAGGAAAAGACCTTTTAACGTTTCAGGTTCTTTTCTGTACTGTGTACGTGGATTTGCTTTCCTCCACTCCACATTCTACAGGTAAACTGTGAAGGTGCCTGCAGTGGTGCATCAGTGGAGATTGTGTGCGTGTGTGAGAGTTAAAAAGGAAAATCTAGAACTCTTTCTCCTCCAGTGCTACAGTACTCCTCCAGCCTCTGATCTTTTGTTTCTGCTACTCTAAAATTCGCTCTGCCTGTGACCATGGCGGGGGGTTTTCCAAGGGTGCAGATGATACAAAGTTTGCTTTCAAATAACAGTTCTACTAAAAAGGTCCAGTACTATAGCACATGGGAGGATACATGCCTCTTGTTTTATTTAAATTCATTTTTTGTTTTACTTTCACTTAGTTTTTCCTTGCTCCAAGGTTCAGTAAGCCTCACTGACGGATACTGCTGAGGGATACTGAGTGTTAAGTAAAATCGTTTCATCACTTTGTTAAGATTCAGTAAAAAATTGATTGATTCTGCAGATTCTTTCCCTTCTACAGACGTTGACTGCATTGCAGATGAAAGAAGAAGTGTTAGGAAAGGCAGAGGTTGGTGGGCTGTTCAGCTTTTAAGACAACGTGTGGATCTTGCTCATGTTCACAGGTGTTAAACTGAGAACAGGAAAATTGCCTGGTTCACAATATCTGACTTCCTTTTGTTTCTGACAGATGCTGTGGTATTCTGTCTTGCAGTGCAGATTTAATGGCAAAGTGGCTACGGAACAGTAAACATAAAGAATTCAGGCTCATACATTCAGTATAGGTAGCCAAACTGGTCCAAAGTATTCTGCCAGTCACTGGCAAGGAAGAATTGAACAGGGCCTTTCTTGGGTCAGGTGCTGCAGCGGAGTGTATTCAGGCTGCAAGTTGACTAAGCTGCCAGGTCAGACTAATGACATGCATGGGAAGAGTTTTAATAATTTGTCCTTTTACTGCAGGACAGGGTGATAAGTTTTACCTGAAGTTTTACTGCCTCATGCTCAGAAAGAAGATTTTTTAAATCTGTATTATTACTTGGATTTTCTTTAAAATTCTTCATCCTGCCTGTGGACGACAAATAGGAATAGTGGACCAGGGGCTCCCAGCACAGCTGCAGGAATGGCAGCATTATCTGTGTAATGGATTCCATTAGAGTTTCATGATGGAAAACAAATCAGAGGTCTGATTGCACAAATGTTCTCAGTTGTTGACACTAGTATTAGGAAGTACCTTATCTGCACCTCATTTTCAGAAGGTTCCTTTGAAAATCATTTAAGTTGCTTCAGCTGAACTCCTGTGGCAGAAAAGTGGAAACGTGACCAGGGCATTGAAAAGTATTAGAGTATTTAAAAGTTGAAATCTCTGTTCCTATTCATGATGTTGTGATGACAGCAAAGGAGTATTACTGTGTACAGCAGAACCTTTGCAAAGTGTGCGAAGTCTTCTGGAAGGAGAATAAATGCATTACTGGATAAGGAGAAACGTTGGAATTGGAGAAATGTTGGGGTGGGAGAAAGACTGAGGCACAATTGATAGGGGTTTAGGACTGTGGCAAGTGCAGGGAGTGAGGAAAAAATGGGTAACAAAAATGGGGAATGAGGCTGTGAAGATCAGACAAAGGGATGTGCCTGGGAAGGAGGATTGGCTAGGAAACAAGTGGTGGTTGGAAGGTTGGGTAACTGTTCTGTCTTCACCCTTTTGTGTGTGTGTAGGGGAAGTATCTCCAGCAAGGAGATAATGCATTTAAGTTTATGAAAATTGGGCAATGAGGGATTGTACAGTAGGGCTGGAGGTGTCCTTCCCTGCCAGTCAGAAGGGAAGATTAGGTTCATGTCACTCCCGTGGAGGGCTGAATTTTAGTGAAGTGGTGGGCAAATAAGGGAACTGTGGCTGTACTGAACCTAACATGGAGGTTTATCCTGGACCTGTTTTCTTCTGACCAACTTGGCTAGGACCTAATTGATGTGTGCCATGGTCTCCCTGCTACACTCATTTCCTTTTCATGCAACCACAGTGCAGACAGAAATCTGGTACATGCCTGACCCTATCCTCAGGAGGGAGTCTGGATGCAGCCATGATGCAGATACTGGTCTGCGGTACTTGAAGGTCTCCTGGATCCTCACATAGGAGACTGTCTCTAGACCATATTTTTCTCCCATGACCGTCACACACTGCAGTGCTCCTCTAGTCCATGGGAAGGCTGTATGCAACTATAGCTTGACTTGCAAACCCAGTGTGCTGCCGGGAGCCTGGGCTGTTTTCCACATACTGTTCTTGTGGTAGTGCCTAGAGCCTGACTTAAAGCCAAATTGTGCCTCAGGAATGTGTATTTTTAAGAGAGAGAAGCTCGCAGATACAGCAAACTGGAGAGCAGGATGGGAGCTGTTGTGATATGGAGGAACAGCCAGATCTGATTATCATCTGGTCTGTGATATTGTGCTAACCACCTGCATGAAATTACTCCTCTCTCACAGCAATGGAAAAAGATAAACAAGCTCTTCAGTCCTGGTAAAACTGTGCCTACAACAAAAGGCTGCATAAGTGTATTCATGTTGTACTCTCATCCATGTTAGGAGCATATAGATTTTATTTTAATTAAAAAGGGAAAGTTTAATAGTGTCTGAGAGCTGCCATTTCACGAGTGTGTGGTAGCATCCCACAATATGAATGCTCCAGGGTTTAATGAACACAGCATGTAGTTCAGACAGCTGACATTTTGACTGTTATTGAATCTCAGATCTCTAGATCCTTATCAGATGAAACCATTTAACCAGGAACAATTATATAAACACCATCCACATAATTTTTAAACAAGAATTTAATATGTTGAGTGACAAACTCAGAAGCTCGCTGCTGATTAGCTTTGCTTTCAAAAGCAGGTAACATTCATTGGGAATTAGTGTGAGGTTCTGGGAAATCAGTAGGTAATTTAGCTAGTCAAAAAAAGGGAGGGTCAGAGAGAAGGGAGGGTGGGGCATTGATAAATGGTAACACCTACCACCAAACAGCTGCAGTACATTTAAAATCAGGTTTATGAACAACAGCAGATGATTCAGACAAAAGTAATTACACAAAATCTTGAGAGGTTACAGAGGTTTGTGTTACAACAGAAAGAAAATTATGTGTCATTGTTTTTATACTTTGTGTTTTGAACAACGATTACTCTTAATTAAATAAATAAAAAAACCCCTACTGGAAAAGGACACCAGTGTTGCAAAGCCAAGCTGTCAGGACGTGACACAATTAAGATTTTCCATGCTGTGTTAATTTGCCCTACTTGTGAGTATGCCTTCTAATCAAGTCTATAGTTACACGATCACACACTGTGTTCATAGCATGTCTCCTCTGCATTGACTGAAAATAACATTTAGGAGAATCATTAGACCTTGGTTACTTACAGTAGACCTAGACACCTAGTTTCCTATAATACAAGTTATTCGGTAATCCTCCAGATTTTGTTATTCCATTCACTTATTAAAGACATAAAAGTTTGTATTTCCACTGTCAGTCTAGGAGTCTTGCAAAAGGTGACATCCAGAAAACTCCACAGAGTGACTCCAGAAAACTCTTCCTCTTGAGCATTAATCACTGGAGGGGAAAAAAAAAATAATTAGTGGAATTAGGAAGGGCCTGAAGTAGACAGGCCCTTTTTTGTACCGTGTTGTATAGCATATAAGTACTTCTGGTAGGTGGCAAGCGTTGATACTGAAGATGGCTTAGTATGGCCAGTGTTGTTTATCTTACTCATGTGAGTGAGTAATCAAAGGTGATAAGCTTATTTCACAAGAAAGCTGAATGGGTTGTGAGTCTCAGAATGTAATGCATGACCTCAGCAGTGTGTGATGAGAACTGGGGAACCACGTATGAGTGGTACCTGAAGGGGTCCAGCAGGAAGGTCTGTTCGCAAGGGTTTGTAGTGATAGGACAAGGAGTAATGGTTTTAAGCTAGGAAAAGATAGATGTAGGTTGGATATTAGGAAAAAGTTCTTTAACATGAGGGTCATAGAGCACTGGAACGGGCCACCCTGAGAGGTGATGGAGACCCCATCCCTGGAGTCATTCAAGGTCAGGCTCGATGGGGCTCTGAGTAACCTGACCTAGGTAGATGTCCCTACTTGTGTTAGGGAGTTTGGACTAGATGACCTCTAGAGGTCCCTTCCAGCCTGAAACATTCTATGATTCTATGGTATGTTCCAGTCTTGGTGTAAACCAGCAGAAGCTGCAGCTCACACTCCCAGGGCACATGCTTGTAGAGCTGTCATCCATCCAATTTCTAAAGCCCAGCTAGGAGCAATACCAAGAAAGCTATCTGAATTTGGGTTCAAATTTATGTCCAAACTTCCTATTTTTACAGTTCAGTGGCAATAGCAGTTCTCTGTAAGGTGAAAAGCAGAGAGCCTCATGTCATATAGTGTCTGTGGTGCAAACAAAGTTCAGTAACAGATGCTCTCAGTTCATTCTTAACACACATGCCAAAAATCTCTCCACAGATATCTTTATAGAAGAAGAACTGTTTAACTTCCTTATGTGTTCAACTGATCCTAGTAATTTGAGGCCTTTGAATAACATTGAGGTTTTTTGTACCAAGGCTATCTATGGGAAACAGTCATGGAGAAGTTAAATGGCTTAAGAGAAAGTACATGAAATTATGTACTTTGGCAACCGATGAAAATGTTCCTTGCACATTGAAAAGGCCTTTCCCACAACAGACTGCTAAGTTGCTGGTATTCCCTAGCACTTCTCCAGATCACTCACACCACAGAATGCCGGAGCCCTTGGTTATGGTTATGCAGATACTGATGCTTGTCTGTGCAGTATCATTCGCCTCCATATTCCTTCTAATGCCACTGTTAGTACCTAAACATAATGCCTATTTGTATTCTCCAACTGATACTGGAAAACCTGGCTTGGAAAGTCACACTATTAACTGAAATGCAAGCTCTGCGATTGCACGTTTGTATATATTCTCGAGCAAAACTGATACTTTAATAATCTTATGCATAAGTAAAATGCAATGACATTTTTGTTGTTCATGTCTATGAACCTTTCTTGTCTCTTAGGGTACGTTGATATTGGGCTAATTCCAAAAGGTGCAAGGGGAATCAAAGTCATGGAAGTTGCAGAAGCAGGAAATTTCCTTGCTGTGCGAAGCAAAGACCCAGAAAAGTACTACCTGAATGGAGGCTTCATCATCCAATGGAATGGTGAATACAAAGTGGCAGGCACAGTATTTCAGTATGATAGAACGGGGGATCTAGAAAATCTGACTGCTCCAGGACCCACCAATGAATCAATCTGGATTCAGGTAACTAGGAGATCGGTAGCAGAACCTGCTGGGTTTGGACAGCGGCAGAATGTGCTGGGACTCTGAAACTGTGGCTAGAAAAATATCTGCATATAAACCACTCTGTTAGCATGCTGTCTTGCAAAAATCAATAGAGCTGTTTTGCAGAGAAATAAACACCTTGCTTCAGAGGGTTGTTCATCCTGCCTGAAAGCAGATGTCCAGTATCATAGTCTGATTATTATTACAGGCTGGTATAATCCAGTGCTGCCAGTAGGATAGGGAACCTGCCACCAGGTGTTGGCCAGTCCTTTGCCCAAACTTCCTTGTCTCTTGTGCCAACTTAGACCAACATGTGGCTGTGATGCAGACCAAACCTAGATAAAAGGGAACTATTTATTACAAAAATGATGATGTTAATGTCAGGCTGTGAACAGTGAGAGGTAGGGAAGGCTGACAGTTGTGACAGCTTACACTGAGCAAGAAATTACAGCATTAGATCGATGGATTCATAGCTTATGGTGAATGAAATGGATCCATTTAGCATCCACTGAGGTTGCTCCCTTTTGTTTCTTTTATGTTACTTTATAGATTCTGACTTAAACTTAACCAGCCTTTGTTATTTCTGCAAAAGTAGTTTTAAATTGACCCTTTATTCTCTGAATATACCTTTCCTGGCTCATTTGCCTGGGTATCTACCATGCAATTTGTCATAGTTTAGGGTCAGTGCTGTCCACTAGACCTGTAACAGACACTCTTTATTAAACTCTTTCCCCTCCCAAGTGGGAAGAGAAAGGGAGTAAGGGAGAGAGACTCATGGATTAGAAAACTGAAACAACTTCAATGAAAATAATAATAATTAAATGGAATACATAAAAATATACATAAACCCCCTCTGATGGCAATTACATCACCACCACTGATGCTGTGGAGCAGGCAGTGGGGAAGTCCCAGACTGGACTTGGTGGCAGATAGGAACCAGATTCAAGAGCTAGGTTCTGGAACTGCATTCAGGAACAAACAGATTGGAATAGCAGGCAGAACGGACAGTGTCTTCCTCAGACATCAGGCATTGAAGAGGAGAGCTTGATCGTCATGACCCTCAGCTTTGTACCAAATATGACGCATATGGGATGGAATCCCTTGTTGGTCAGTTTAGGGTCGCCTGTCCTGGCCGCTCCTCCCTGCAGATGTGGCCATTCACTTTCTGTACCCCTGTTGTGGTACACAAGAGTTAGCAGTGACCTTGGTCTGCACAGCTTGGTAGTAACTCTAAACATCAAGCAATATCACTGCTAGAAGCAGACACCAACTGTGAAAACATGCTGTTAACTTCAGAAAGTGCAGTTACTTCACAGAGGCTGAAATGAAAAGTAAAATGACTGAATGGAGTAGTTCTGTTTTAACTCAAACCAGGACACAATTAAGAGAAGTATTAGGGATGTGATGGGAGTCACTTTCACACTTTGAATGTGTGGTAAGGAACACCTAATGGGTACTCAATCTTCACTGTCAGTAACAAGGTCAAGGAAACAATTAGGAGGAAGAGTAGAAGTTCGTTGCTGAAGTTTTTTCTCTCTTGATGACATTTTTCTTTTCTGCTTCTCATCAGCCAACGAGTAAATTTTTTAAGTGGCTCTTCTCAATTAGAATTTTCCTTTTCACTACAAAACCACCAAAAAATTATACTAAATCAGTTTTAAATAAAGTCTATAATTTTCTGACCTACTGATTGTTTTGTAACAGCTATTTCAGAAGGGTAGGGAAATTATAATTATAATATTAGTTGGCCTTAGCTCTTAATCAGCAGCACATTTGGCGGTCCTTTGGATGGACTGTGCATTGTCTTTTCTTACAGTCAATAGGATACCAGTTTTGCTGACGTGTGTGTGCAAACGTGCATGGCAAGCAGCTGTGTCTTAGAAAAATACAAGTATGCCACTGTCAGCGACAAATGGAGGTGTTGCCAGGCTGCTTTGTGAACTGGTACTAGGGTCCAAAATGGGCTGCTTTAAACCATGTTGATGCTTCGTTTTTCACACTTTGAAGGCTTTGGGCCAGAAGATTATTAAAATCACAAGTAATTCAATAAACCAAACTCTTTTCCAGCTACTTTTTCAAGAAACTAACCCTGGAATCAAGTATGAATATACTATACGTAAAGAAGAAAGTCACGAGAATGAGATTGGAGAGCCAGAGTATTTTTGGCAGTATGGAGACTGGACAGCCTGCAGTGTTACCTGTGGAAGAGGTAATTCCTCACTTCCTTTTTCTACTGCTGTTTGTCTTCATTACTGGCAAATCTCATCTTTACTTTAAGTTATCCAGACATCACCCTCAAAGAAGTACGGTTCTTTAAACTGCATTTGGTGGGAAATGAGATCATATGGTTACAATAATGTATTTTGGCTTTAAACTAAAATGTTACTAAGTCATTTAAGGCAAATAGGTTTCTGTAACACCTGCCCTGAAATTACCAACCTCCGTGAACTAAAATTAAAAACTGCTGTTTTCTTTTCCTCATTATTTGTTGTCATTATTGTTCAAAATAACCCTACTTCATAGAAATACTAGTTTATGACCTACTCTTGTTTCCCTACCAAGTCTTTCCAATATATTAACTACAAGAAATATTCTTCATCTCTGTCCTGCCTTGATAAGCAACACTGCTTTTTGTGCATTTCTCAATAATTACTTGATTTAAGTCAGTCTTGAGAACTTATGTGCCTTTGTCACTCTCGGTGCAATGGTGTGGGAACAGCTGCAGTTACATTGAAGTTCTGTGCGGCATGTTAAACCAGATAAGAAAAATGATAACTATGAAGCAGGATCTAACAACAGGTCTAGAAGTTTGCCTTTGATAACACACAGAAAATTTGAGCAGGAAAACGGTCTTTGAAGTAGCTGTCAGATCAATGAGATTAACTTAATGCTTGCAGTAAACCAACAATACTGGTGAAGACTGAAGGTTTATTTACCAAAATAAAGATTTTCGTCCATCCTTTGTGGGAATGATTTTTAAAAGATGAAGAAAATGTTGTGTGTGAAAGGAAGTCTGCACCTGGGGGGAAGAGATTGCAGCTTTCTGTCTGAATCAGTTCCTGACTTTCACTGGTAACAAGAATCCTGGAGGTAGGATGGGAAAATTGTTCTTTGACCATCTGTATGAAAGCTGTACAGATCAGTAGAGGATCAATGTTGCAGCCACTGTACAAACAACATGAAATAAGCCTTATCTCCTTCTCATGCTAGGGTATTGTTGATGTTTTTTGATATTTATTGCTTTCTTTAACTACTTTCCAGAAAAAAAAGACAAGCTAATGTTGGAACAAACCTAGTGATGATTATGGAAGTAACAATTTTTGAATCTTTAAAATTATGTATTTTCAGTGATTTGAACAAAGGATATTGAATGGCCTTAATTTTGAAGACTAAGAGAAGAATGTTAGAATAGTGTAACTCACCTTATCCCAATAACATTGCTGTATTAAAAAAAATATATATATGTATAATGGACGTGTTGTAGAGATGTTTTAACATGCGTATATGTATATATGTTTGTGCAAATATTTGTGTGGTTTGTTTGGCTTTGGTTGTTTTGAGAACAAGTCTCTTAGTATAAAACTGAGAGTGATTTCTGGCCAGCAGAAAAAAAACCCAAACATTTTCTTAAAAGGTACACAAAACGAGTGTTTTCCTTAATTGCATGCTATATGTTTTGGTTCTAATGCCTAGCTGTGAAACAGTGTTTAAGGAACAATTGGCATGATAACAAAATCGGGGCAGCAAGCATTATTAGACTATTTATTATGTTGTTTTGGTTTCTTTTTACGTGGGCTGCACTTTACCTGGAACTGTTTCTCACTAAGTAAATTATAACCTTGTGTACTGCCTTCTGGCTAAAGAACTATGTGACTTGGCTTTGATTTCTAACTGCCACATGGATTGCTTAAGAGGACTGCAGGATAGAGGGGGTTTTTCCATTTTTATTAGATAAGTGGCTTCCAATGCTTACTGTCTTAGGGGTCTTAATAAATATTTCTTGAGCTTGTTGGCTTTTTCTTTGCATAAGTAGAAATTGTAGGTTTCAGGCAAGATTGTGGACTTACTGATAGAAGTTTTCAGGGGAAACTAGAGGTGCATCACAGTTCAAAAAGGGCACAAGAACCTTCTTATTTCTCTAGATTCCTTCATGGATGGGAGAAAATAAATTAATAGACTCTTTACTGTCTTCTCATAGATACATACATTTATAAAAGTAATGGAACAGATCCAAAGGAGGGTGTAATCTGTTAATACATGATTCAGTCAGGGTATTGTCACTTACAGCCTCACCAGAAAAAAGGGAAACCCTGGTCCAGAGTTTCAGTACATCACTTGAACCAGGAGAGCTCTGGTATTACAGTCTGTCTACAGTTCTCTGCAGGTACCCAGTGCTTAATCCAGTTGTGCTCTGGGCTGAGTGTGGACCAGCTGTGCTGTTGTCGTATTAGCATGGCACAGAATCTGAGCTAGGTGGCCTTCCTAAGCTCCCCACTGATGCAGTAATGTAGAAGCTTTGTGCCCGTATGCTCAGAGCACAAACACATCAGCAAAAATACTTCGAGCTTTGCTGCATAAAATTAGAGGTCGTAGCGGCAGGGAAGGTGTATTTGAAAAATGTTGGGTCTCCATCATTATGGAAATCTGGAAACTCTAAAGTCTTGCTTCATTTAGTAGGGCATATAGGCATGGTTGTGACTGCTGACCTAGAACCAGAAAGTCTCACACGGTTACACATTATTGTGGTTTGATTCCCCCCAAGTTTAGTTCAGGATCAAGAGGCAGAATAAAGGCAGAACTGAGTGTTCCCAATGTCGCTGGATTAAGCAACACCCTTCTCTGACTTCTGTAGAACTTCCTTCTGGCTTTGAATTACGAGATTGATTTTATCTTAATGTACACTCTGTTCAGATTCAGTAACAGACCTGTTGTGCCAAATCTCAGGATTTGAAGAGTTTTGAAATGTTTGTAAGATAAAGTGCATTGAAGTAGGCAAGATCATCTGCTATTGATGTGCCGCATGACAGGTCTTACTGAAGACAAGCCTACAGTGGGGGTAAGGAAATAAGAGAAATTGTATTTATTTAAAGGTAGTAGCAAAATAACCTTCAAGGAGTTTTGCGGTTATCATTTGGTAAATAATAAACCAATCATTTTTCACTATAAAGGGAGGGCCAAGAAAGGTGAACTATTGAACTAACTTTGGTGTCCACAGCCAGTGGGAGAAATTGATCCTTACCTGGAATTTTGATCTCTTTGCAAACATGGACCTGCCTAAAGGTTCGGTACAGGGCCTCTCATCATGTCTAATCAATATGGTAGCAGTAAATCCAAGGTCATTTTGGCCTTTTGTAGCCACAGAGATTAGGCCAATGCAAACAAAGGCTTTCTGGAGCCAGGAGAGTGAAGCTGAGTTAGGGAGTGACAGATGAGGCTACAGGCATGGGAATGGACCAGTGCAGGAAAGGTTCATCTGTCACAAGAGAAAAAAATATGGTTTTATCCCAGTCCTTATCCAAAGAAAATATACCTGGAAAAAGTCCCAATGATGAATAATGCCTTTGTGGAGTGAAGCTGTCCTTTCTCAGAATTAACCCAGGACAGCTCCCTAAAGGTATTTTCCGAAAGATTCTTGGCTTCAAGGTAGCGCCACGCTGTGCCCTGACCCATAGTGTTTGCCAACACCATTGCAACTAAGAAAGAGATGTGCTAATGTTTTCTTTCATTTTCTTCACAATCCCCTGTCTTTTGTAGTCTCAAAGAGTGGGTCTGGCTAGTCTACAATAACGGCATTTAACAGGGAAAAAATAATGCCTAAAAAATAGATGTTTTCTGTAGCAAACTTACCTAATACCACACGCAGGGAAGAGGAGAACACAGCACAATACCTGACATCCATTTGCAATGTACAAAGTATTTCAGTAATTGCATTGCAATCCGTTTCATGGCAAACACACACTGAAAGGGGCAATTTATGGTAAAAATCATAAGCGTTGCTCTGTCCTCACTGCAGGACAGTTTGATGCTCTGCTTGGCATTTGCTTAATGCAGAAAGGAATTTCTTTGCAGTCAGAGTGTTTGCACACTGGACAGTGTCCTGCAAACTGCTGCACCCTCTAGCCAAGAGCATGCCCCTCCAGAGCCTACTCTCAAAACAGCATGTAAAGCCCTTAAGCTTTTTTTATAGGACGATTAATTTAAATGCCTCACTGAGTTTTTTTCTAGACCAACTACCCATTATTCTTTCTTTAAATAATAGTCAATTAGAAATTACAACTATAAATCCTTCATCCCTGTCTAAAGGCTTTTAATCATGTTTCTGAGAACTATCTTTGAATGGCATTGAATGTAACTTTGAATGTAAGAAGCAAAGTGCAACACAGCTGCAACTAAGGGAGAATACTAGGCAACCTCCGCAATTTAATTCTCTATAGTTAACATCAGTAACTGGCAAGTTTTCAAACTTCTGCAAAAGGACTTAACCGTGAGATTTTTTTGTGGGTTAATTGTTATGTGCCCCCTAAATCCTTCACAGCTGTTATCAGGGCTACTTTGCAAAATTATCTTGAGGTGTTCCTGAACTGAAAGGTAGTACTAAACTTGTAGGTTTCAGAAAACAAAGGTGACTGTATTTTTCCTTTGCTGTTACAGGTCTAGGTTTTATAACACAAAAAATGTAAAGGTTGGCTCTTGTATTGTGTACGTAATTTGTGCATGCACTGACTATAATGTGTTCACTCAAATACCAACGTGAACTCCTTGCAGAGTATTTGATTTGATGCACAACTGTGACAATTACATATTCAAATTAGTTTTATAATCAGATATACACTTCTGCATACACATTTTGTGTATTTGCCTTCTGGTCTTTCATTTCTATTTCTCTCAGCCTTAATTTTGCCCAAACTGAGAGCTATGCAGCCAACAGATTTCAAACCTCTGTTTCAAAAACCTTCCACACCTGAATTTCAAACTGGCACCTTTTTTGCAAGCCAGATAAGAAATCAGGAGCTGAGTGGGTCAACCTCCTATCTAAAAAGCCCTACATTAGGGGTGATGTGGCACAAAGAGGTAGAGGCAATCTCTGAGCAGATTTAGTGAAATCAAGACCAATCTTTGATCTGACTGTTTCTCTTGGTTTCTCTTTTTTTTTTTGTCCCCCAGAAATATTTGTGGGTTGTTTTTTTTCACAGAGCTGAGATGGTACACTTCTGTCTAGAGAAACATGGGTGTAGGGAGGGCTACAGTGCAATGAGTGCTGAGGTGAGAAGAAAAAAATGGGAGGTTCCTACTCCAGAGGAATAAACAAGATCTTTGCAGTGGGATTATGACCACAGAGACAATATGCTGATGAATACAGCCAGCATTATTATGCATGCAAAAACAGCGTGGACTAATTAGCACTGAGGTCAGAGAGAAGTAAATGAGGTGAAGGCAGGAAAACAGCTGCCCTTTCAGAGCCCTGTAGAAGTAGTGTTTAGGTTTCCAATTTTACCGAGTTTTTAAGTATATTTAGAATTTTTATTCTGTGACCTAAATAGGATATTAGACAGTTATGTAGATGTGTAAATGTTTGATAGGGCAGGGTCAGTATGAGTTTTCTACTTTTGCAATGTTTTCTAGTTCAACTTGCTCAAGCTGAGAAAACCAACTGTTTCATTATGTCATTTATATGTGTACCTACATATATGTGTGTATCAATATATGCATACAGGATTCCTTCCAACTTTGGAACTGAACTATACACAGTCATGATGAAAAAACTGTGTGTTTATGGTTTCTTTAAATATATACATCCACCCCAGAACTTTCCAGATTTTGAAACTGGAGTTGAGCATCCGTGTAACTTCCATAATAAAAATTGCATGTGTGAATAAGTTAGTTCATTGATGCCAGCACTCAGGAAATATTTTGTGAAAATGTACAGCCTTAAAACAAAACTTTTGCAAAGGTTTATAGTGGCTTTAAAGTGAATTTCAGCAGCTGAAATGAGACTAAACATTTTATTGAAGCAAAATAGTTCTTATTTGCATTTTTAACAGCAACACACCGTGATTTTGAAAGAGGCAGAAACATATTTTTGTGAACTGCATTGTTTACAACTAGCAGCTAACTATTCCAGTTACATTTTTAAAAGTGTGAAACAGAGCACTGCTCTCTGGGAGTCCTGCACTGAAACAAAAAGCTTTCTGCTGCTTGAAGTCTCCTAGGGACAGAAGAGAAGCGCATCCACCCATGCTGCAGAGTCATGCAGCTACCTCCACATCATGTACCCTGGAGCTTGAATGCCTCTGCAAAGAGTATTAATGGGAGCACAGTGCTGCAGTCCCTTAGTCCCTGCTTCTAGGTGAAAATAACCCTTGTTCCAGCAAGTCAACCTTCGTGTATGCCTGGAGACTCAGTCATCAAATCTTGTGCTGTTACCAGTAATTGTCTTAAATGTCTGAGTCCCAAGCCTGAAAGTACTCTAAAAGCTGTAGCGTTTCCTCACAGTGTCACAGACCTGATGTCTTCAGGTGCTATAAAAATGAGATGCAGGTTTCCACCTGCTTCTATGGAATGACCCAAATATGCATAGAAAGCTTTCAGTTCCCTTGTGTTGTGGAGGCCCTTTTCAGTAATACGTACCTGCAACCTCCCCCTCACACAGGCAGTCTGTGCTCAGTTCTCCCACCAAAAGTTACCTCTGTTGTTAGCTTTGGATTTCCTGGTATTAAAGCTGTCATTCTGGTAAATGTGCCAGCAGGACTAGGGAGTGATCATGCCTCTGTACAAAGTGAGGCCACACTTTGAGTACTGTGTTCAGTTTTTAGGCACCTCAATACAAGAAAGACATTGAGGGACTGGAGCATGTCCAGAGAAGGGCAACAAAGCTGGTGAAGGGTCTAGCACACAAGTCTTATGAGGAGCAGCTGAGGGAACTGTCAGCCTGACCTCGGTCCTGGGAAAGGTTATGGAGCAGTTCATCTTGGAGGTGATCACACGGCAAGTGTGGGAAAACGAGGGGATCAGGCCCAGCCTGCCCCAAAAGGGCAAGTCCTGTTTAACCAACCTGATCTCCTTCTATGATCAGGTGACCCGCCTAGTGGATGAGGGCAAGGCGGTGGATGTTGTCTACCTGGACTTTAGTAAGGCATTTGACACCGTTTCCCACAGCATTCTACTTGAGAACCTGGCGGCTCATGGCATAGACAGGAGGACTCTTCACTGGGTTAGAAACTGGCTGGATGGCCGAGCCCAGAGGGTGGTGGTGAACGGAGTAAAATCCAGTTGGTGACCGGTCACAAGCGGTGTCCCTCAGGGCTCAGTTTTGGGACCTGTCTTGTTTAATATCTTCATCAATGACCTGGATGAGGGAATCGAATGCACCCTCAGTAAATTTGCAGATGACACAAAATTAAGCACAAGTGTTGATCTGCTTGAGGTAGGAAGGCTCTGCAGTGGGATCTGGACAGGCTGGAG
>VZZY01022748.1:0-17635 GCA_013400335.1 Eurystomus gularis
GGCCCCGCTCCCGCCGCCCCCGGCGCTCGGATGCGCCGCTTCGCCCCCCTCCGTGCGTCTGCCCGCGGGGGGAGCGAGTAACGCCGGCCCGGCGCCAAAGGAGGAGAATCGCGTGTTTAACGGAGGGGACCGGCCTCCGGCTGCCGTGGCTGTACCCGCCGTTGCGCGCACACCTCTGCCCGTGCGGGCTCTTGGCTAAACATCCCATGGGGAACCTCCTCGTAAACCAGCGGGTCCGGCTTCCCGGCAGCTGTAGAGAGTTGGTGCCCTGCTGAGGTGGCCGGAGCTACGTGTGTGGTACCTCAGATGCAAGGAGCCTTTTGTTTGACCTTTTGAATGAGCCTCTTTGATATTAATCTGAATATCTGGTAATAAAGAATGAAGAGGGTCTGCTCCTCCGAGCTCTGCGTTCAAGGAGTCTTCAGCTCTGGACTTCTAAGAACGCCGTGTGAACAAGGATTATAGATCCTCCTGAGGGCTGCGGGGGCTCGCACCGGCTGGGAGACAGACGGGCGAGTGTACGAGGTTTACTGACCAGGTATCGCAGCAGCGTGACAGCAGCAAAGACTCCCAAAGGAAGGATCATTTCAGGGACGTGAGCGTGATTTGCAGATAGAGGGAAAAAATATACATTTTAATGCTTCGAAAATACACTTAACATTCTCTGTGATATAGAAAGCTGTCGCTTAGTTATGTCTATGAAGGGAAAGGGAATGAATCTTTAGATGAGTAAAAATTCCTGTGTTTTGGAATCTGACTCTAGTGAAACTCCAAAGGGGCCAACAGGCGTTTTGTCTGGGAAATAAAAATTGCACCGTGTTCGTGGTACCGCACCACGCTCGGGACAGAATTGTTTGCATGTTTGCCTCCCTGACTGTGTTTACACAAAAAGGCACAAAATCAAACCACAGTTTCTTTGGACAATGGCTAAAGTGACATGCCATGTTCCTCCTCAGCATGTTAAAGAAGATTGTAATTATGAGATATTAACCATTACTCTAACTGGATATATTATTATTAAATAATATTTTAACTTGTCTGGGGCCTGATCTGAGAATGCCATACTTTTGGTGTGTTTGTATCAAATTTCCCATGGTTCTGGGGCAATAAATAAAAGACACTGTAGAACATGTTCCATTATAATGCTTGTTCCTTTCCTACCTAATTTCCTCACATTCTATACATAAATGTAACAATATATGTCAAGACTAGAGTATTTCATAGCTGCTTTTCTGCTTGAATTTCCAAGTCCTAAGCGAGGAGTAAGCTCCTTTTTTCTCTTTCTTTCCTCGTCTCCCTTAGTTACATACATACATTATTAGGGAGAGATGATAATCTCTAATTCGAGTAGCAAACATCTGCAGTTTCCTCCTCAGAACTGTAATGCTGACGTGCTCAGTCTCTGCGAAGCTCGATCGCGTAACGTGCTGTGTGATCTTGACATTTTCGTCTTAGCTTCCCGGCGCCAGGGTTTCTTACGCGTGTTTTACATCTATTGCTTCAGCTTTCCTGTCTCTCCGAGTCAGCTGCAGTTTCCTGAAGTGTTGTCTTCCCTCTTGTAAGGAAGATACCAGTTTTATTTGAGCCTTTAAACTGGCGAAGTACACGTTTTCACACATTTGTTTTACCCACCTGCTTTAGATGATTTCCTGCCTCCATGGTTGCCCTTTAAGGTCCTCATCAGGCTTTCTGCCACCAGACAAAAGCAGAAAAGGAATAATGTTCAGAATTTTTCCTGTTGGAGTTTGTGTTCTATTTGTGGCCTCTCCTGTTATCTGCGTAGAATGCAGCATTTGTTGTTAATCTTCTTCTGCTTTCTTCTTTATTTTAACATCACATTAGGAACAAAATAAATAAAAGAAAATGAATTGCTAAAATCCAGCTTAATGGATTTCAGATGTTTTCATCCCAACTGCGTATCCAATAGCCAGCAAATCCAGCTTGCCAGTGAAGACAGCCCTGTCACGTTGAATTCTGTCAGATCTTCCTATATTTTCTTACAGATAAATAAATACTTCTTGACTGGTCTTGATTGTTAGAGGCAGTGGGGTATGTGCGTCGGTCGAGGCAGGTAACGTTCAGCAGACTGCCGGTTTAGGGTTCCGAAGACAGTTGTTCTCATTTGATTTTTCAGCCACATAAAACCAACGTTTAATTCTTCAGGTGATCTGTTCTCCACTTGGGGCTGGTTTTATGTTCGAACAACCATGACAGCTGCCAAAAACGCACCACCCAAGATGTGGGGAAATAGACCGTGTTAGGTAGAAGTTATTTAAAGCACAGCTGAGAACTGGGAGTAAACTCTGGCTTAATCCTTTGCCCTGAGCTTCCGGAGTGTGGTTACAAGTCTAGTGCTGCTTCTGCCTTCCACTGCCAAACTGGAAGCGTCGAGCTAAGGGAATAAAAAAAGATGGAAAGTTTTCTCTAAACCTTACAATCCAAGAGGAAATCACAAAGCATGGATTAAAAAATGAACTTAAACCCCTGTCATGGTTTAACCCCGGCCAGCAACTAAAGCCTGACCGAGCAGCTCGATCACTCCACTCCGGTGGGATCGGGGAGAGAACTGGAAGCGTAAAAGTGAGAAAACTTGTGGGTTGAGATAAAAACAGTGTAATGGGTAAAGCAAGAGCTGCGCACACAAGCAAAGCCAAACAAGGAATCCATTCACCACCTCCCATCGGCAGGCAGGTGTCCGGCCATCTCCAGGAAAGCAGGGCTCTATCCCATGTAACGGTTACTTGAGAGGACAAATGCCATCCCTCCCAAGGTCCCCGCCTTCCTTCTGGCCCCAGGGAGCATGATGTCATATGGTGTGGAATATCCCTTTGGTCAGCCGGGGTCAGCTGTGTCCCCTCCCAAATTCTCATGCACCCCCAGCCCACTCACCGCTGGGGTGGTGTGAGGAGCAGGAGAGGCCTTGGCTCTGTGTAAGCGCTGCTCAGCGGTAACCAAAACAGCCCTGAATGGCCAACACTGTTTCCAGCACAATTCCCAAACACAGCCCATACCAGCTACTGTGAAGAACATTAACTCTACCGCAGCCAAAACCCACAGACAACCCCAGACCAGGAATGAGCTCTGTAAGATTTTATGGAAAGTACCAGTAAAGTCTCTGAATTCAATTTTAATAAAAATCTATCTTCTGCTTAAATAACCTTTCAAAGTATTACCACATGTGCTGGTTTAGAAGCTCTGTTAAAATCTTCTGAACTCTCTATTCAGCACCGATCAGCTGGGATGCCGTCCCCTGTTCTGGACTCTCCAGTATGAGAGACACATGGGCATACTGGAGCAGGTCCTGCGACAGGCCACGAAGGTGGTGAAGTGCTGTGGGAGGAGAGTCTGGGAGAGCTGGAACTGTTCCACTGCAGGGAGAGAAGACTTGAGGGGTTCTTTTCAGTGAGCAGCTAGTGGTGGGAGTGAAGTAGAGCAGTCAAGGAGCTGCTGCAGCTGCTTCATTAACCTTTTTAATTGCTGCAGCTAAATCGGAGCTGTGCTCAGGGATCAGAGCTTTCATGTAAAAAAAAAAAAGAATCCCATTTAGTTGATATAGGATAAGAAAGTAATCGTCTATTAACTCCTAACTTCCTTCTGCTTACACTAAAGAGATGTGTTCAGTTTTGTTGGGGTTTGGGCAGGGGGGCTCACGACATCCAGCAATGTTAGGAAAGTTTTGAATTAAGTACTTTTTAGTAATAAAATACTCTGCTTTTAAGCAAAATTAGGAGAAAGAAATAATACAGCATTTTATAACTTTTTATGACAAAATGCTTCTTGATATTGAGCATTGAATGAGAAGGAATGGCTTCAAGTTGCGCCAGGGGAGGTTTAGGTTGGATATTAGGAGGAAGTTCTTCCCTGAAAGGGTTTTCAGACACTGGAACAGGCTGCCCAGGGCACTGGTGGAGTCACCATCTCTGGAAGTATTTAGAAGATGTGTAGATGTGGCGCTTGAGGACATGGTTTAGTGGTGGGCTTGGCAGTGCTGGGTTAACGGTTGGACTCTATCATCTTAAAGGTCTTTTCCAACCTAAATTATCCTGTGATTCCATGATTAAAAGCTGTTTTTAAAATCCTTGACAAGAAATTAAAATCCAAATTTAAAAGTTGCTTATAAATACTGTTGAGGTATTTATGAGAATTTATGAGAATGTTATTTTTTTTCTCTCTCTCTACCTGAAGAGAGCAATATAATCCCAAAATAAAAATGAACCTTGCCTAAAGAGGAAGTTTTCTTTTGATTAGGTGTGAAGGCTTTTGCAGTATCTGTTGGATGGTATTATTTTAATTTTTAATATACACTGGAGTGCATTTTTATAATGCATAATTGTACTTGTTTATAATTTATTTTTTTAAATAAACTTTAGAAGTGTAATCAGCGTATCTCTTCATTTGTCTGCATCACGTGTTCATGATTGCTGGATGGCTGCTATCAGTGTTTTTAGAAGCACTGAATTAATAAATGAATGGTTAATGGGTCTCAGTTAGGTGGCTTTAGAAAGTGCATTTCCATTTTCTAAGGAAATTACACTGGTACTGAGCTGAAGAAGCTGCTTTAGCTCATTTCCTCTGTTCCTTCAGCTTAGAAAGGTTCGTCAGTGTAATTCTTTGCGCTGTCCAAGCCATGTCAGAAAATATCTCATCTCCATCAAAGGAAATATGAACTTTGACCACAGCAAATTCTGCATAAGTTTATGAAACAACTCATTGTGCACTATTTTTAATGAGCACTCCTCACTTTTCCTTTTGAGTCAGACACCCTGATTTTGTTAGCCTTTTTTTCCACTCCCTCATTTGGACTAAAAGACGTTATTGTTGTTGTGAAAGTCCTCTTCAGAATCCGGTTTCTGGCAGCACTGTGAGACATGTTTACTTTGTTTTCTGCTTTGGTATTAAAACCTACGGTGTGTTTGGGCAAAACCAAGGTGCGTGGCGCTGGCATACAGAAGACACTGTGAGTCCGGTTTCCTCACTAAGGCCCTATCCACCGAAACCTGCGTTCAAGTGCCATGTTCATCAGGCCGTGCTGGAGGGAGGTGGCCCTGGGCCTGCACCCGCCTGCCCTGCTGCGCGGGACCCAAAGGACGCTGTGAGCTTGTGGAAGCAGCTGCTCCCGCCCGGCAGCAGCCGTGCCCAGCCACCACGTCACACCCGGCTTGCGCTGCCGTCCGTTTCTCACGTACTGTTCAACTCTCCAGCCAAACCCCCTTTTGCTATTTAAAAGGCAGGACTTGAACGCAGAGTCCCAAAGAAGTGCAAGACCTAGAAACAGCTCCACATTAGAGTTTTGAGAGGGATTATGAGGGGCTTTCTGTGTAAAACTCTAGTATGATCTCGGAGGATGTTTTGAAATCCCCAACAAATCGCTTCTCACAGAGGCTGGATTAAGATCTGTGGAGTAAATGCCATTATAGGCCTATGCTACATCACAGAAAGGAATCAGTAACAAAAACTTGAATTATTGTTGTTGTTATTATTATTATTTATTATTGAAGCAGCTCAGAGTTGGTAGATACTGTGATGCTTCAGTCTTTCAGCTCTATTGTATAGTTACAATGACAAAGACAAGAGATGCTCCTGGAATGAAGACAAAAGCTGTATAATCTGCCTCTGGCTTTCAGTACTTTTCTGGATCACGATGCTGAAGTAAAATCAGTTCGAAGAGAACAGACAAGCCTGAGGATTTCAGCTAAGTCAGTGTTTCCCAGAGAGCACACAGCAATTGGCGGCTGCTGTGGTGGGGGGATGGCGCCCCTGAGAATTCATGCTGTATTTGTTTTTCTTCTTTTTAAATAGCTTTTATACATTTTGGATGCTGTATTAATTTCGTCTCACCTGAAACTAACCTCTAGATAATTAACTTTCATTTTAATCTGTCACACACTCTTTTCGCTATCTCGTTTTCTTTTCAGTGCAGCTCCCCCTGAAGAGATACTTGTGTAGGATTCAGAGGGAGGAGGCTCTGCTGGAGGGAGAAAATTTCATAGGGCTGCGTGTAGGAGGATGAGCAGGACGAGGAGGAGGAGGTGATCTTCATGTTTTGGAAGGAAGCAGAGGGACTGCCTCAAAATAGGTGAAATAAACAGAGAACTGAACAGCAGGAAGTGAAAGGAACGGGAACTAAGAAACTTTTAATACAAACAAGGGTCAAGGGCAAGGAGGTGTACAGGGAACCCATACAGAGCAGTAAAGAGCCACGGGAATCAGTGTTTTAGGAATGGAATGAAAATAGAAAAGATTTAGAAGCCTGCAGCACTCACCAGGCTCTTCCAAGCTGCAGTGTCTTTCATTAGAATATTCTAATAGCCGTGCACTGAGGAACGTTCTTTTACGTATTTACTTACTTTAAGAAATCACAATAAAGTGATCAAGGAATGCTAGAATAGATTAGCTGTGGTATTTTGCATGTCAAGACACTCAAACTGGCTACTTTGCAAGGCCAGCGGGTGCTGGAAGGCAGTAGCTTAGTGTTACGCATCAGGCACTGTGAAAGGTAGTATTTCCTGAAGACACAAAGATTTTCCTTTCTACATTATCCCCTACATCCTATCTCCAGTATATTTATGAACCCAGAGATCCACCACTGACCCAATTAATCCAGTTAGCACCAACTGAAAACCAAAAAATCGTACCTCCACCTCAAAATGCTGTGAGCATCCAGCTGACTCCGGGGAAAACAGGAGCTCCGGAGAACAGCTGAAATCTGGCAGCAGGGGTTGGCTGAGATATTAGGACACAGTAAAAGTTGGACTGAACTTGAGAAATTAATTGAGTGCCACCTACTCACCTACCTAGGAGATAAGCTCAGCTGTTTCTGTTAACGGGGATTAGCCACCATTATGGGAACTATTGATTTGCACACATACAGGTAAATGAAATTAAACTTGTGATGTCCTACTCTATTTAAAAACTCAGCAGTATGCAAGCACTTGGAAAGCTTGCAAATGTTCTGAGCCAGGCTCTGCTACACTGCAGCCACACTGAGTATCTAGAATTACCTTTCATTACTGCCCTCTACTGCAGAGTTTCACGGATATACTTAAGGGTTGTTTCACTGCACTGGCACTACAATCCTGATAAAAGGAAAAAGGCCTCGAAGATCCTGAGTTTTTTCAAAACTTAGTCTAGTGCTTCTCATAAATCCTAAATTCACACAGATATTTTCAAGAGAAAACATTCCTGGAAGTCTTTGGTTTTCAAATTCATGTCTGGAAGGCTAGAGAGACGATCAGTAGCATTGTTTTAATAAAAGATCTTGTCCTGGTTTGAGCTAGAACAGAACTAATTCTGATCAGTGATTTTACTTTTCAGCTCAGTCTCTTCTAAGTGACCGCACTTTCTGACGCTAACAGCACATTTTCCCAGACGGTGTCTGCTTCTAGCAGCGATAGTGCTCCATGTTTGTAGTGACTACCAAGGACTGGTGTGCAGAAGGGCTCTTGCTCATACTTGCTCCTGTGCAGACCAAGGTCACTGCTACACCGTGTGTGCCACAGTGAGGGCGCAGAAAGCAGAAGTCTGTACCTGTGGGGAGGGGCGGACAGGACCCCAGACTGACCAACAAGGTATTCCATCCTGCGCACGTCACGTTCCGTATAAAGCTGAGGGATCACGAGGGTCAAGCTCTTCTTCAATGGCCGGTATCTGAGGAGGACGCTGTCCATTCTGCCTTTGATCTCAGCCTGTGCATTCCCAAATCCAGCTCTTGAATCTGGTTCCTGTCTGCTGCTGAGTCTACTCTAGGAATTCCCCAGTGTCTGCTCTGCAGCATCAGTGGTGATGGTGATGTAATTGCCATCAGAGGAATTGGGTTTGGTATTTGTTTTCTATGTATTTGTTGTTTTTGATTTTTTTTTTTAAATCAAAGCTGGTTTAGTTTTCTTTTCCAACCCATACATCTCTCTCCCTTATTCCCTTTCTCTTCCCCTTTGGGAAGGGAGAGCAGTTAACAGAGAGCACCTGTCTCTCATCTAGTGACCAGCCCTAACCCTTGACAGAGGTGCATCAGATGAAGAAGCTGTACACTTCAGATCCATGAAAAATGCCAAAGGAGGAGGAAAAAAGAGTAGAAGGTTAGCAATGCATACCTTATATTTTTTATTTCTGGTCCATTTAGGAATGGTCATATGGGAGGAGAAGAGAGAGGGGAGAATATTGCACAAATAATCACAAAATCGTGATTATCTGACAGCCAAGTAGGCGCTGGAAACCTTCAGCGCTTCACAAGGCATGGCACGTGCCAGTGGTGGCACACAGACCATTGCCGAGCAGCGTGCCACCAGGAAAGAGCCAAGAGCTGCTGCTGGGATGGTGGATCTCACCAGGAGCGTCAGCTATTGCACTGCCTCCTCTTCAGGCCTGGCCAGGGTCCCCAGAGCACATTCCCAGAGGTCTTTGTGTAGGTACTCAGTGAACCCTCCCTCAGTTAACACTGTATGTGTGTGATCCACTTCCAGATACCTCACCTGTCTGAGGGAAGATTCCACTTTCTACTCTTCGATAATTCTGAGGTAAAATCATCATGCCCAAGGTGGATTTTTTTCAAGTATAGCTGATGTTGCATTATAGTAATACTTTTTATTGTTCTTAATTAAGGCTCTTGCCTTGTTTTAATTCTAATTTTTTAATTACTCTTTCAAATTCAGCACTAATGGCTTCCCTTTACCATAAAAAAGCTACCTTTCTTCTTCATGTTTCCATTCCTTTGTTATGTTCTTATGAGCTTGCAAATCTGTAAGCACTTTTCTCCATTTGCAGGCTGATGCTGGGAGGTCAGGATGTTTATAAGGACCTGGAATTCCAAAAAAAATCATTTTGTATTTTAGTTTTGCCACTTAAGCATAATGACAACCTCCATTCAGTTAAAAGTTCAGTTTAGTTGGAAATTGCTTTTTTTTTCAGTGAACCACTGCTAATCAAAAATGTATGAGCAATGCTTTCATAAGTAAAAAAATAGTAAAACAGTCTCATAAGTAAAATAAAATAAAAAATGGAGAGTGAACAACTTTCTGTTCTAACGTGGCCATCTGTCATTTATAAAGACATCACCCCATTAACCTGTCTAATCAACTCCATTCTTTTTTCAAAGTTGGTTAAGTAAGTTTATGAGGAGACGTAGATGTTCTCTTGATTAAATCTGTTGTAAAATGGCCTCCCTGGTGTTCTGCTTTGTGTGCATTTACACATATAAAGGTAATTACAAGTACATATCACTACTGTAAATTCCATGCTTGTCATATTACAGTACATGACATTTTCATTTCCTCCTGGTGAAAATGAAATCCGATATTTTCTGTTCAAGCAATAATAACCAATTAGAATTTGTTGTTATTAATGTTTGTCCTAAAGTGCTCCAAGTCATGAGGTGGTTTCCTCCTAGGCAGTTGAATTTATAACGTGGAAAAAAGGGGTTTGACATGTTGCTATACCACCTCCAACCATTTCGCCTCAAATCTGGTTATTCCTTCAACAAACTGGGAGATCTCTATGGAAAACCCACCACGTAGGCAAGAATATTACTGAGCTCAAGATTAAAGCAGAGAGCTGAAATAACTGATACTCCTCAGCAGAAATTTCTGAGGTTGGTCTCTGACCTTTCCTCCTTGACATTTTGCTTTTATCGCAGGAACCAGAGTTTAGTTCTCCTGCAAGTGAACGTAGCTCTGCAGAAGAATCCGTCAAGTTCCATCAGTTTTGATGCAATGTGGTCAGCTATCTTCCTCGGGATTTCTTCAGGGCCTTCAGAGTCTACCAGTAATGGGGAAGCTATTGGGAACTGACCCTTTGAAGAACTGCCCGAGGAATTAATTGAAATAACTGTGCTGTACCTGGGAACCACCATAGGAAGGCTTCTATAACACGCAGTCAAAGTTTACGTAAATAGCTGAAATACTGAATATGTTTTCAATGCTTTACTAGTCACTTAGATAAGTTCCAAATAGGTTATATTTGATAAAATGCCAGTTTTATCACTGCCAATTTCAGCATTTGGATCATTTGTTAATTGCTTGATTCTTCTTTTATTTAAAATGTCCTCAAATCCTGAGATGAGTAGATTTAGTCATATGGAGAACTCTTTGTAAAGACCCTTCAATGGTGGTGGAATTATGTCGTGACACAACATATAATAGAAAGCAGACAACAACCTTGGAGGTGCTCCACTTGGAAGATGGCAACAGCTCTGCTCTGCTCTCGCTGAAATGCCATGGAGGAGGCTGGTGAAGAATCGGTTGGGGAGTATTACAACTCAGGGCGTGGCCAGTACCTCTCTTCACTCATCTCAGGATATCAGAAATTCAAAGGCAGCCTGAAAATATTCATAAATACCCATAACCTTGTCTCAAGCACAGAGACAGAAGAATGGAAATTTCTCTCTGATCCCTCTGGCAACTTTTTCCCCTTTCCTAGTTCAGAAGCACATGTAGCCTGGTCACAGACATAAAAGTGGCAACTGTTTCATCACATTTTTCTCTCCTTGAAGAAAACTGACACTTTGAAAAACAAGGAGCAAGCTCACACCACCTTTGCAGCCTGAAGACAACGGGATGTAATACCATGCAGCAGCTAAAATTCTAATCCAACGTTGGCAATCTTTAAAAGTGAGTGGTTTGGCACCGTTTGAGATCTACTTTACTGGCTCTTGCTTTATAATTTTTTTTTTCTTAGAAGCGAAGGGAGCTAGTAGTAGCAGGAGAGAGTAGAGGCAGCAGCAGCAGACTAAAAACTCTGAACTTCAGTTTGCTCAGGCAGCTGGCAGACAGAATCTTATGGGAGGGTGCTCTGGAGACCAAAGGGCCACAGAGAGCTGGTCAGTCTTCGAGGCCAGCCCCCTGAAAGGACAACGACGGTCCACCCCGAACTGCAGGAAAATGGGTGTACATAGCAGGCAGCCAGACTGGCTGAACAGGAAACTCCTCTGGGTTTCAAATGTGAAAAGGAAGTGTACGGGGCTGGAAGTGGTGGTGCAGTAGGAACAGCAATACTGCGATAGGCAGGGGTGGAGCTGGGTGTTGCCCAGAGAGGCTGTGGAGTCCCCAGCCTGGAACGTTTGAAAACTTGAATACCTAAGACCTTAAGCAACCTGACTGAACGCTGAAACTAGACCTGCAGGAAGCTGAGGCAGGTGACCTCCTGAGGCTCTTTCACTGAGTACACAAGTACTCAACGGCTCTATATTCTTCATAGCATCAAGAGCTGTACAGGCCAGCCTTGGCCAGCTTGCTCAGAGCACTGTCCATGTAGGTTTTGACTATCCCGACAGAAAGGCTACTTGCAGTTTTAACCTAGACATACGAATTGAACCAATTTAAATGTAATCCTCACTGTTTCATTTCTGGCAGTTGTTCTTTTCAAATTGTGTGAAATTTATGTACCACTACGTGGGTTTCTTTCTTGGAGGGGATGTCAGTTTTCAGAGCAGAATCTGCACTGTCATGATTTTGAAGATGGAATTGATTTAATGTAGGCTAAAATTGTTTTTCTAAAGAAACATGGACCAGAGGCTACCTTTCCGTTGTTTCTTTCTATGTGTATGGGCAGTTTACAAAAGTGTAATGTGATATTTTGAAATAAGACATATTTCAGGATATTGTTAAAAATTGTCTCATTTTGAACACTGGTAATAAAAGAGGTTTACAAATATTTTCTGATACCCAGCCACACCAGAGGAAAAAAAAACCTCTGTGTTGGCATAATGAAAAATACAGGATACAAGAGCAGCAGGGATTTTCTACAACCTTCACAACACCTTTTATGCAACAAGTTATATAAATGGGCCTAAAAATATTTACAGTAGGGAAGTTGACTAAATGACTTCTTGATAGCACTTCTTGTAAAATACTTCTGCAATTTCTTTATCAGGATATCACATTAATACAGACCCGAGCCCAGGGCTGAGAAGTCTTTCTGCATAAGCCCACGGCTATTGAAATGCACTGAGATATCCTCAGTCAGAACATCATATTTGGCTGAAAGAGATCCAAAAAAAGAAGGGCTAGGTGTAGAAATAAAGGTTTACCTGTTGTGGTAGTGCAGCCGGGCTGATTTGATGACAATGCCATGGGTGGTTTTTTCCCCCCTCTTTTCTTTTTGAGTATGCTTCCAGTAGAATGGCAAGGGTATCTATCCAGTTCAGGTATCTTTTTCAGCTTAAGTTCACCTCTTAAAAGGATAAAAAAATCAAAATAGATGTTACCATTCAGTTGCATATAACGTCACTGTTTGAATTTATAAATATTGCAAATAGGAGTCTTCCTTAAAGAAAAGAGCAAAAATTGAATAAAGGGTTTGGGATTCAGCTGTAGAAAATAACCGTAAGTATCCACCCATTTTTAGAGGCCTGAATCCCAGTGTTGCAGGAGTGTGAATGTTGCTGGGGACTGGATATGGCATTATTCTAGTGATAAGTCTATTTTCTGCTTTTCAAAAAAGAATTTTCCACTAAGATTATGACTGCCAGGTTTCCTACACCGCTTGCCACCCTCAAATATTTTGGAAGCTCCCATCATCTTAATACAAGTTGTAAAAGGGGTGATTTGGCCTTGGGCCCAGGTATGCGCCACTTACTGTGGCACTTCAGACAGCTGGTAGTCTGAAGATCAGAACCTGAAAATCCTTATGTGAGCAAAGAACCATGTTCTCCACTTACTAAATTAATTTCACTAACCACATTGTAAAACTATGCTGCAAGCCATTCATGATCCTTGAGATGAAACACGTTACTCGTCTTTGAAATATTTATTCCTAATAATTTAACTGTGGTATCTGATCTTTCATGTTTTTCACATGTCTGCCGAGTACAACTGATGGTTGGGCAAACAGACGTTCAGTCATGTGCCTCTTAGACAAAAACTTTTAGAGTCACATTTTCTTAATTCGAAGCGGGTGATGGATAAAATGCATGAGGAAAGTCAGATTTTTCTGCCAACTACAGCATAGTGGAAATCTTCTTGCATAATGAAGTGTTAACCAAGTCATGCTTTTGCAGAATGATTTAAAGTGTGACTCCACCACCAAGAGACTGCAGAAGAAGCAGGGCTCCATGGTGTCTCAGTAATTGCAGCATAAGATATGCTGAGTTTGCAAGGGCAAAAAGGTGGGAATGTTTGGTTTGGGAATTTTTCCCTTCCTGATTTCCAGTCCCCCCAAACTCCTCCTTTGGTCCTTTTACATCTCATGCATCATTAGCTGGAATAAATTATCATCAGTCTGAATTGCGTGATTGAGTATAGCTGAGTTGACGGCAGAGGGAGAGGGACTTTAACCTGCACCATGGGCGTATTTGGTAGGATCTAACTGATAAAGAAAATGCTCAATCACCTCATTAGGGCACTTTTACAAAATAATCTTTTATAGAAGAATCAAAGCTTTAAAAAAATCATAACAAGAGAAATAAAGCAAGCTTGTATAACAAAATACAGGATATCCCAGTTTCAGGAAAACTCATTACAGTCAGAAAATTACCAGACAAATTTCAGACTGTTCTATAAAACACTGGAAAAAAAAAATCAGCAAACTGAGAAACAAACAGATAAATAATATCTTGAAAACAAATTGTTCGCTAAGGAAAGCAAACAACCAACCAACAAGTAGCGAGAAGAGATCTTTTGCAATGCAAATACTTTACACAGTCCTAAAACAGGCAAGTCTGAATAATCCACTGAAGTGTCATCTAAAAGGGCAGAAGATTACAGGGCACAGGGACTATCTGTCCCCCTCACCCCGTTTAATTTGCAGAAGTAAAAACTGAGGAGGCAGCGTATAACATCTGGTCTCTCTACATCTCCCTCCAGAGACCAGGTTTAATTGTGACCATGTGACCATGACGTTTGTCTAGCTTTCTGCTCTTCAGAAACCACCAGCCCCAGGTACTGTTAGTGTCTGCGCTCTGCCTGTGCAGAATCTCCCCAGTGCGCCCTCCAAAGCAGCAGCAGAAGGAAGGGGAGGGCAGGTTTGGCCCCTTGACGCCTTCCTTCCATGCCCAGAGCCACAGCCAAAGGCTGTGACAGCAGCAAGTCAGACAAGAGGTGAGAGGGGCTGGGAGCGTGGCCTGCTGCCCTGTTTTGGTGAGTGCCGGGGAGTGATCCCTGCTCACAGTAGTTTTTTTCTTCGTAATTTATGTGTTATGCCCTAATGTTCTGCTACAGTGGGATTTAAACTATTCGGAGTATTTTTAATGCCTGAGGACCCCCAAAGGCAGAAAGCTGCATTCGTACAAGGAAATAGGACAACACAGAGGGTCTCACGTGAGCCAGGGTTCTAAGGAAAATATTGTCAACGAGGCAGAAGGCTGCCAGCATCTAGGCTTACGCTGTGGTGCAAATACTTAGAGCTAGATAAATAGTGTACATTTGAAGCAAAATGAAAAGCAGAGCGTTAAATAGGCTACAGCAGTGCTATGAAAAAGTATATGCTCACCAAGAACAAACACGGCCTGGCAAAGTACTCGGGCCCTGGTTTTTTTCTGCCTAAATTACACCTGAACTGTTGACTAATGTTACTCCAAATGAAATTTAGGTTTGATTAATCTGCTCCTTAATATCTGCTTGTTGCAGGCAAAAGTAAAGAGTTATACAGAACAAACCTAAATATTTTTTCCTAAATTAGAGGCTTTTATGGATAAAGTTAACTTCAGTGAGCTTGCCATGGGAGCAGGCCCCCGGGCTCTGGCGTGCTGTGCAGAGATTACAGAGCTGGTTTTGCTTTTTCTGCTACTCAAGTTATTTCTGTAGATTTACCTCATCTATAAGATTTGCTAAACTGGAAGTGCAGAAACAGTTGTAGGAGTTCACTGAGGAAGGGGAGAGGGGAACTGAAAACAAAGAGCTTGGGTTTTACTTTGCTTATAAGGTAGAAGCAAAGGGAAATTTGGGGATAGAGTGTACTTATGTATGCTTTACAACTAAAATAAAAGGCAAGATCACTCTTTTATATCTAGAAAGAATAATTTTCCTGACCTAGATACTAAGTAAAATGATAATTCTTTGCTCAAACGTGAGTACATCAGTGTTATACAAGAATACTTATTTCGTTGTGCAGTATATTCAGAAATATTAGACAGAAAAAAAAAATATCTCAGTTACAGAAAGCAATGAAAGCTAGCAAGGTCTCCTGAGTTTTCCTTTAATTAAAATAAATCTGTAGTCTTGATACTCGGATTCTTAAAAATAACTTATGTCTCTAAGTTAAGCGTGTTTAAATCAAATGACTACATAGATCTTCCAAGGAAAGAAAGGTTTGGAGGAAGTTTCTTGGTTTTATCCTGGTGAATTTAAAAGTATATGTTGACTGAAGCATGGCTTCTGTTGATTACTCATTACTTGTTTGCATGGCTTTTGCATAAAAAAAATGCCGGTTTCTATAAAAGAGTGTGTTTTGGTAGGAACTGCTAGTTTTCACTGGTGATTTGAAAAAAAAAAGGGTACGTCAAGGTTAAATTTCCTAGGAATACTCTAAGAAGGTCTTTGATACATGTAGCAAGAAGAAAGTGTTATTAAAAGGATGATCATTTAAATAGTATTAGAAGAAATCCATTTTGTTTGGACTGGAAACCTGAAGGGGCAAGACCGAACAAGACTCTCATGTCCCCGTCTTTTTTAAAACTAAACCAAGTCATACCCCAAAGTGTTGGCTGAGCTGTATGCTGTTAGCTCTCCTCAGCTGTGAAGGTCTCCTTCACTTTGCGCTGTGTGATAAGGATCGTGACTTCTCTCTTCTAACCTTTAGAAAGATCCCTGGGACTGATTTGACTGAGGGAAGCTGAGAAGAGGCAAGTTTCTGATACTTACATTGTCCTTATGTAACCGTTAGTAGAAAAGGGTACTGCAGAACCCCCTCATGCTGAGGAAACTGATTGCAAGGGCCAGGGATGTTGGCTGGTGGAGACAAAATCTCTAACAGTTAAGCAGTATCATGGGAAATGGAGACAGCTAGAGAAGACAGGAGATATTGCTTCTTCTGTGTTTCTGAAGAGTTGCAGGGAGCTACATAAAATATCCTGGCTTCTGAATTATGAAACCACATTTATTTCTAGGCAGAGTTTGCAACCCCTTATAAGCAGGCAAATAATCCCTTTTCCCACAAAGCTTTCCTGCTACAAATGAGATGCTAGACCTTCCTAATTAAAGGGAAAACTTCTTTTCATGGATCCTTCAAACCCAGTTCTAGTAAGGACAGACACGTGTGTGTCATATCCAGTTTCGGACATAGGAAATTATTTTCTTTTACAAGGTGATATGAAAACCACGTTGCAGAGCACACCTCCTCTTCTGCCTCCTGGCAGTTGCAAGCATCTCCCTCACAAGCCAGTCTGACAGGACAACACACAGGAACACCTCTGCTTCTTACAGCCTCTGGTGAAGCCACTTTGCTTGGGGTGGGAGCAAAGTCTAATGAACCCCCCTCCTCTACTCAGCACTGGTGAGGCCATACCTGAAGAACTGTGGATCAGCTTTGGTCAGTAGCAGGTCCTTCTTGCAGCTGGCTGGAACTGGCTCCACCTGCCATGGAGGCAGCTTCTCACAGAAGCCACCCCTGCAGCACCGCTGCTACCAAAGCCTTGACACATAAACCAAATACAGAAACGCAGAAAGAAAATTTCAAAAGCAAGAAAGATAGTAGAGAATGAAAAAACAGGGACGTTGAGCCACATCGAGGGAGACATTGAAAGAAAATTTTAAAAGCGACAGGGGACAAGACACAGCAAAAAGAATTCATCGATAGTCTGGGCGAGGGGATCAAGGGCACCCTCAGTAAGTCTGCAGATGACACCAAGCTGGGACTGTTGATCTGCTTGAGGGTAGACAGGCTCTGCAGAGGAATCTGGGCAGGCTGGATTGATGAGCCGAGGTCAATGGTATGAGGTTCAACAAGGCCAAGTGAAAGGTCCTGCATGTGGGTCACAACCACTCCATGCACTGCTACAGGCTTGAGAAAGAGTGGAAAGCTGCCTGATGGAAAAGGCCCTGGGGGTGTTGGTTGACAGCTGGCTAAACGTGATCTGGCAGTGTGCCCAGGTGGCCAAGGCGGCCAACTGCAGCCTGACTTGTACGAGAAACAGCGTGGCCAGCAGGACTAGGGAAGGGACTGTCCCCCTGCACTCAGCACTGGTGAGGCTGCACCTTGAGTCCTGGGTGCAGTTTTGGGCCCCTCACTACAAGAAGGACACAGAGGTGCTGGAGCACACCCAGAGAAAAACAATGCAGCTGGTGAAAAGGTCTGGAGAACAAGTCTTGCGAGGAGCGGCTGAGGCAACTGGGGCTGTTTAGCCTGGAGAAAAGGCGGCTGAGGGGAGACCTCATTGCTCTCTACAACTACCTGAAAGGAGGTTGTGGTGAGGTGCGTGCTGGACTCTTCTCCCAAGTAACAAGTGATAGGACGAGAGGTAATGGCCTCCAGTTGAGCCAGGGGAGGTGCGGGCTGGATATTAGGGAAAATTTCTCCACATAAAGGGTTGTAAAGCCCTGGAACAGGCTGCCCAGGGCAGTGGAGGACTCACCATCGCTGGAGGTATCTAAAAGCCGTGTAGACGTGGCACTTGGGGACATGGTTCAGTGGCCCTGGCAGTGCTGGGCTAACGGTTGGACTCGATGACCTTAAGGTCCCTTCCAACCTGAAGGTCTCCGTGGGTCCAGCG
>VZZY01022748.1:18407-32687 GCA_013400335.1 Eurystomus gularis
TGTCGGGAACCGGTCGCTAACTCCAACAGCCCAAACCGCAACAGCCCCGAGGTTGTGCTGCGCCAGCCTGCCTCGGAGGAGCGCGGTGCTGATAAGGGCTCGTTCCAGCACCGACGCCACAGTCAGCTGGCGCCATTTCATCCCTCCTCGGGGCAGGAGAAGCCTCCCGGCCCCCAAGGCCGAGATGGGACGGGGGTGCCTTGAGTCCCTTGCAGGTTGGGCAGCGCTCCCACAGCTCAGGGGCGCTGCGCCGGGCAGCTGCAAGGGGAAGAAATACAGCCTGGGCTCTCGGGAAGGAAGATGCTGCTTTGTGTCCTTGTGAAGTTACTGAGAACACTTGAGATGCTGCTTTTGTGCAGGGCCCAAGTTATTTCTTTTTTCCTGCAGACTGCCTAAGCGAGGCAGACAGGCGTTGCAGTGCTAGAGGCAGTTCTTTCGTTGTGATTACTCGGAGATACTTAATTTACTATTATGGTCTTAATTCCCTTTCCTATCTAAGGTATTGAAAAATTCCTTTTTCTACCAGAGTATAGTCAAGTGCTTGAAAGCCTTCACATGGAGGTCCCCATGCAGCAGCTGACCTTCATGGAGCTTTTTCTCAGGTGACACAGTGTCTTGCACTCACCTGTCCTTAGACTGGTGCATGGCTAGGACCGGGTGCAACTCAGGGATCCGTGCTTCTGAGTCAAACATACATCTCCAGGGGCTGTCAGGGCATTCCAAACTCCGCTCGCCTGTGAGGACACCTTTGGGCCTGCAGTCCAGAGAAGGAAACGTTTTTCAACCTAATCCATTTTTCAAAAAATGGAAAATAACTACAGGTGATAGGTACCACTATTCTTAAAATAAATATGGCTTGTAGGTCTGAATTAATAACCTCTAACAGTCCATCTGAGCACATCTGTATGGATCAGCAGTACTTATGGTTTGTTACAGGAATCATGGAGTCTGTGACTTTTCAAACATTTGGGATTTTTATAGGGTGCCAAAAAATGCTAGTTTACTACCAAAGCCAGAGTTTCTTTCAAACCTTTTGGCAGAAAGCATTGGCAGCTGGGATTTTTACATGCGTATTCCATGAAAATGCAAAAATTTGCAAGTGATTATCTAGTGGTGTTAGCTTTTTTTTTAAAAAAAAAAAAAGTGTCCAGGTTACTAGAGTAGGAAATGAAAGGGCCTATGAGCTAGATAGTTTTATCTCTGTAATATTTTTTAATGAGTTTGAGTAACTCCTTCTTTAAGAGCTGAAGCAGAAATACCACAAGTTACATAGTTTGCCCTCTTGTGGTTTTGCAGCAGGAAATTATGCTGAGGAGAATTTGCAGTCTGACTCCCCTCGAGGAGGACCTGCAGCACTTCCTGCTGCTCTGAAGGAGGATACCATACCTCTACGAAGCCAAATGTTTACATCAAAATATCCCAGAGAAGAATCTCGGTTTTGAGCACTAGACAAGTAATCAAATCATACTCTATGAAACCCAAATCCAAAGGTAGATGACTCCCTCACTGGGTTGGCACTTACCCAGGCAGTTGTCCAAGGCTTTGGTGGCACCAAAAAGCACCATTGCTGAACATCAGAGATGCTTCTGCCGCACCTGAAAAATAGCAGGAGCAGGTCAGTGCACAATACCACTTCTGCACCCAGACACCTGAACTACTCCTGCCTGCAGGCAGCACTACTGCAGCACCACCCTGGGGGTTTCCCTCAGAGACCAGATTGGAGCAGGGAATTTAATACTGGGTTTTCCAACTGTTGGCTCCTGTGGCACTGTACAGCCGATCCCTGTGAGAGCTGCTGGTGGGGGGAAACCACAGCCCTGGCGAGGCATGGCATGCAACAGCAAAGATCTTGTCTGTCACCCACGGGCTGCAGAGTCTCAGCAGGACTTGGCCAGCACTCCTGCTTTGTGCTTTTTTTCTTCATGGCATTAGCACCTGCAGAGTCTTTTCAATAAAAGGGAAATACTTGTAATACAACTCCGTTGCAATAGACATGGCAATGCAACTTACTTAACTGGCATGCAGGTCATGTTACATGGCTTATTTCTGTACCAGAGTCCAAGGTTGTATTTCATGTGCCCTTTGGATTCTCGTTGGGAATGAGGAAGGCAGATGAGTGGACACATGTCATAGAAGAATTGCTGTTTCAAAGCTGGTCCCAGTGAGTAGCAGCAAGTCACAGAAGTAATTTCGTCATTGAGTAACGCACTTACAAAATACTGTAATGGAGCAGGTGAAGACTCTCCTGTACAGCCAAGGGCACAAGGGAAGATAGCTCTGTGGGGAAACAGTTTGTTGCCCATGTGATGATTCAGGAAAAGGACATTAGAAGAACTTTGTAGCCCATCTACCATCTCACCCCCAGCTTTTGCTATTGCCCAAGGTGTCTACGAGCTGCAGATACTCAGATACCCCTTAGTCTGGCCTTTGGGGGGCTTTTGCTTTCTTCCTTGCCAATGCACTTTTGTCTTCAAGCAGTCTTGCCATCAAATAATTCCCATAAACTGTGATTTTGATTGCAGCAGATTTTAAAACATGGGCAGAGAGCTGGTGTTGTCCAAAGGTGTGAAGTGGGTGGCTGTGGCACTGCTTTGCCCTCAGACTGCAAGTAAACCTAGCAGTCTCATTTTGGTGAATGCCGATGACTGGACCAGCTTTCAGACTAGCCAGGGAGCACTTGCAGAAGGGGTAGGGAGGCACGTGATGAAAAGCTGACTCCATGCCACCTTGGTGCTGCATTTGTAATTCTACACCTGGTTCTATGAAAGGCCCTAGTTCTTGAGAAGAAGGTGCAAGGAGGTCCCGTAACTGCAATGTCCTAACCAAACCTAATCTTTAGCACCCAAGAAGAGACACAATGTGAGAACCAAAAGGCAATATCTTCACCCATCAAGCCTGCAAATAAAACCAAATGGGTAAGTTGCCTGAAAATCTCCACAGCAATCTAGTCACTCCAGATAAACACCTGCATAGCGTGACAGACAGGTTTTCTTGGTGCCAGGCAATTATGTCTCTTATCAAGTCGCAGATCAAAACACCAGCTTACAAATCATCATCACAAAATGTTGCTGGAGGTTGTGTTTCCCTCTTTTTCTCTACGGTTTACTAACATTGGATCTTTCTGGAATATGCTCTTTTAGATTTGTCAGAGAGTAAGTCAGGAACTGAATTCAGGTATATGAATGAGTCTTAAAATCTTGAAAATAATATTGTGAACATTTGTTGATTCTGCTTTCGTTGGCTGGATATCATGTTCACTTGAATCCACTTCATATTATTACGCAGACATGCACAAATATAAAGCTATCAGATGTGTTACAGCTACTCATTACATTTGCCTTCGAAGCGTCTGAAGGTCTGTCCTGCCAGCTGGACTGTCCACCTGCAACTGATACCCACCCCTCCCTGATTTATACATTTTGGGAAAGCACCCAGCAAGGACCTGAGCTAGCTACAACAGGTGTCTCATGTCTTGATTTCTTACTGTCATAGATTGAGGTTTGTGAAATTCAACTTTGCTGCACTACAGAATTACTTCAGTGCATTACCTTGCCCTTTGAGACAAATTAATTTGCTGCTGCTGATGTATATTGTGTTGTACTGGGCAGTCTGCTTTTTTCTTGATTCCAGCCTTATGACATCAAAGCATTCACTGAAAGAAGATCATATCCTACTGTCTGCATTAAGTGACATTTTACTGTGCAGGTCGTGCTGGAGTCCTGTTAATTTCCATCTCCCTTATGTTGTTTCTAGTCAGATGTTTTAGAAATTCCAGAAAGAAATACGGATAATATTTTGTATGGCTTTGTCAAATACCTGGATTATAGTTTGTGCCATGGTCAAGTGTTCCTATGTGGTCAACAAACAATAAGCAATGTTTAATAACGTGCCATTTAAAATGAGTTTCAGCAGTCTACTGCTTTTGCAAAGGCTCGCAGAGTAACACACTGAGTTCAGAAGCAGGTCCGTTGTGACTTCTGTGGTAAATGGAGGCTTCAGACAGCACAGGGGCCAAGCAAAAACAGACAAGAGGCACCTGTGGAGAAGAGCAGGTTTAAATCTTGCAGAAACAGCAGACAATGCAACTTACCTTGAATAGGATATTAATGGTGATACTAACAGCTGGTCTCCTGGCCTTGGCTTCCCTGAAACAAGGACCCAGGATCCATGTCTCCTGCCTGCCTGGAGTACTGGTTATCAGCCCCTGCAGAGATGTCTTGGGCAACAGCTGGGTCTCCTCAGCTTCCCAGAGTCTGCTTAGGGACGCTGCGGCACACGGAAAGGATCCTCTGCTCTGGCTTTGCAGCTTCAGCCCAGACCTAAAGCAGCATATTGGAAAAGATGCACTCCAGCGTCTCCTTCACTGTTCACACTCTGATTTAAGATTGACAGCTGTTGAGACAGAAGCAGCATGTGTACGTGTTTCTGCTTGTTGCAAGGATGTTTGAAAACAGACCTCGCAAATCCTCAAACAACGATGGTGAAGGCAGGGCACAACCTCAACGCACGCTGCTCTCTGTAAGAGGGAACTCTGTCCAACCACCGCCAGGGCATGATGGTTGCCGGGGGGAAGGAAATGGGGCTGGAGAGGGGGAGATTTAATAAAAGTTGAATGTACTTTCGTGGAGCATCTTGGCTGGCTCGGTTCTACAGTGAAAACTTTAGTAATGTCAATAAGAAAATTCCCANTACAGTGTTGAAGAATTATCATGGCTTGTTGACTCAAGTGCTAAATAAAAGCGCTATACTTACAGCTGAGCAAAATACACTGGATGTGCCTGACGCTTACCAGGTTTCACTGAATGGTTGCACTTCCACAGATCCTGCACCTCTCCAAGTTCTAACCTAAATGTGGGCTGACCCAATTACGCATTTTCTTATTTGTGGCACCAAGCATAAAACATGTTTTTGCTTATTTCAATGCATGGATCAAGCCATATTAGAAAACCATTTGTTAACACAGTAGTGTAGAAAACCATGAGATCTTACATACAGGCTGGGGGCAACCTGAAGCCCTAAATGAGAGAGAGAACATAATCATGCACAGATGCAACTGCACAAAATGCTTCACAGGGAAGGCAAAGACAGAACGGGCTGAACTAGGGTCTCCAGGAGCAGAGGTCCAAAGTGTGTGGAGTTAGAACCTGTAGGAACACTGTTTACCCAGGTTTTCCCAGCCAATCAAATGGCGTTTCCGTATTCATCTGGGACTACATCTGGGCCAGGCTTGCCCAGATTTAGAATACAGTATGTGGCAGACTGAATAAGGATGTGGTTACCTCCTTGGAATGAGCATTCCCTTCGCTGGATGCAAGTAGAGCCAAGAATTAAGGAGGCATTCTTCATTTTTGTTTTCACCAGTATTTACTATTGTATGTACAACTCTTCAAAACTGGCTTCTGAATTACCCTCCACTTGGTCTTGAAAATATTCAAATGATATTCCTAAATATTTTCCTAGATAGTTAAAACTGCTCAGGTGAATAGATGCAAGCGGAGTAAGCACAGCATGGCATTTAACAGTGTCACCATGGCACCTCCACCCCTGCAACAAAGCTAACTGCAAGTATTCTCTCTTTCCTCTCCCTGTATTGTGTTGCCCTGAAAACTAAACAGGCCTTTTCCTTCAAATGCTGACAGTATAATTTGTTTCTTCGTGCTGAAGAGATCAGGTGAAAAGGCAGAAGCAGGATTAATTTACTGCTGAGGCAAGGGAATGGAGTCCCGTTGATTTCAGCTGAGCTGTGCGCTCTCTGGCATCACTGGGGGATTGGAACCTGAAAGCTGAACATGCAGTTTTGAAGATGAAACTGATCTTTCTGAAAATGGTGAAATGTTTCCATAGAAAAGTAACCTAATTGCATGGGGCTTGATGACTTGGCCCAGCCATCAGCAAACCCTTCCAGCTTCAAAACATTTTCAGGAATTAATTTGCCCATGTGACTTACTACCACAATTATCGTAACGCTTTGAAGGCCTGTTAAGACCATTGTCTTCAGCACTGCACAGAAGGCTGCTTGAAATAAATTCCAGGCTAATCCTGCTCACTGTCATCCCTCAGGATGAGAGCAGCCCCCTTTTGTCAGTTTTTTCTATGTGACATGCCTTTCTAACAGGAAAGAGTTGTCTGGCTGGCTGCAGCTGGGAAAGGCTGGGACAGTTTTGTTCGGTGGGCACCAGGGAAAGATCAGCACAAATGCTCGTGCTCCACGCAGGCCAAACAAAGGCAGCTGTGCATGTTAGACAGGGCACTCCTATAATCCCCCTCAGTTCTTGAAGGAAAGTGGCAGTGGTAAGGAAGGTGCCCTCACATTTCTGCAAAGCTTCATATCAGCTGCACACAACGCTGACTATGTACAGTTACATATGATGCAACAATGAGCTGTCTGCTCAGCCTTACGCTGATCCTGGAACAGTACTCCCGTTGACAGCTAGCCAAGGAGCTAGTCCAGCCTCTGCTGAACTCATCACACCTGCTCCCATGATCACAACACTCCCACTGATGCTGAGAAGCCTTCTTGCCCCTACTTTGCAGATGAGAAGTCATGACTATGAAGTAAAGCAAGGACTCAACTGCAGGCTTGGGTCGTCTCACTGAAAGAGCTTCAGGTTAACGCTTTGCACCTAGAAATGATGAACCTAGATGAACCTAGATGAACCTTTGCTTCATCCTAGAAAAAGAGCTCATCATTGCAACTGAACTGACAAAAGAACCAATTTATGCATCTTACCTTAAAGGTGCAATATTCTCATATATATTCCCATAATACTCTATACTATAGGGAATGGATATATATATATCCATATATCCATATATATATCCATATATATATATATATAGTCCCATAATATTCCTATAAATATTCTCTCAGTAGTAGACTCAGGCCTGGTTGTTCCCAGCATCCTTACTCCATGTGCATCCAGCTGTTTGTCCCTACCATCCACCCTGTACCCCAGGGGTAATAATCTGATCCATGCACTAAACTGATCTGAGTTTTAAAGCAACTAGATATGGTGGAAGATGTCAGCAGCAGATGGTCTGCAAGTGCAGAATCACAGCAACTACACCATGGCCCAGACTCCCACTAACTGTAATGGGCCCATGCAGAAGGTGGATGGCAAAGTAGGCAAAGATCACACATTGAACACAGCGGTATGTTGCTTGCGCACAGTATTTCTACATGACTCTCTCATGCCAAAACCAAACAAAGATTACACACTGCTGAAGCTTTCATTCAATGCTGGACTTGACTTTGAACACATCCATCTTTCTGTGGACTCAATGCAGTCCACACAAAGTCAACATGAAGATTCTCAGAAGTTTGTATGTGCTTTGGGTCAGACCCTATAAGCTGACAGGTTCACCTATACCCATGAGAGTTCACAAAGTCGTCTACATTACAGAACAATGCTACAGGATTTCATTTTGCGTGCGGGCCCTTGCATATTGCCTCAGTTTTTGTCTTACAGAAGCAGCATGGATTTATAAGGCTGAATGCCTATTTTACTATTCTTCCTATTTGCTCTTAGGATGAAGTAGTAACCCCTTCCATAATAGCAGGCAATGGTTGTATTAACAACTGAGCAGAGATGAGTACAGCATCAACAGGGTGTAAAAACTGCTGTTAAGTACAATAATGCCCCAGACTGGGGCACACATGAGCTGACTTCTGCATGACTTCTACTTTCAGAAATTTCTGTCTTCAAAACTATGAATACAAAGTAGCAACCACTGTTAAAAAGTACTCTCTTTTTCTGTGTAACTTCTAGAAAAGCCTTTCTCTTGAGAGTTACAGAAAGAAAAGAATGGCCAAGCACTTACCTACAGAAACACAAGCATCAGAAAACTCTTACTATTACTCTTAAGGGATGCTTGTCAGGGATTACCTCATGTTATCACGTTGGGTGTCAAAAAGAAAGGGGCAACCTCTTTTGACTTGTGCCCTGCAATAGGACAAGGGGCAATGGATACAAGCTAGAGCGCAGGAAGTTCCACCTCAACATGAGGAGGAACTTCTTTACTGTGAGGGTTACAGAGCACTGGAATGGGCTTAGAGAGGTTGTGGAGTCTCCTTCTCTGGAGACTTTCAATACCCATCTGGACATGTTCCTGTGTAACCTGCCTTAGATTCCATGGTCCTGCTTGGCAGGGGTTTGGACTTGATGATCTCCAGAGATCCCTTCCAACCCCTAACATTCTATGATTCTATGATCACACTATTTTCCAAGTTGCCTGGACAAGGCCACCACAGCCTGGCTCTGAAGGTCAATGGACATAGGCTATTTCAGACAAACAATGCAGTGACTGTCAGAGACGTGGGCACTGGCAGTCCCTTTTTTTCCCTGTTGAATGTCTGCTCCAATTTTAGCTCAGGCACAGAAGCCAGAGAAGCTGCCTGTCTCACAAAGCAACACCCTGATTAATTCCTTTAGGGATTTATTGGTAGGACTTGGCATTTCCCACCACACACCTGGATGCCAGACCTCCTGGGTGCCAGGGCAGAGTGAAAGAACTCACCATACTCAGCATGGCACACGCCGAGGGCATGGTGGGCAGCTTTCACGTGCTACACTGTGTTTGTCTCTGTGCCTTTGAACAGTTCTGGAGAGAAGCCTCACATGGAGGTTTTGGAGCAACCAAATCCCCGGGTAACAAAGGCACAAAGTGAGAAGGCATCAGGAGAAAATGACTGTTATTACTTCTTACTCTATGGCAGCAGGAACAAGCTCTGACCTTCTAGCCAGAAACAGGGAGAAGTCTGCCCCTCGAGACCCCAGCGCTGCTGGAGCATCTGATCAGGCTCTCACAGAGCTGAGGACAAATGCCAGGTGAATGCCCCTCGTTAGCATCAATGTTAAACACACTTACTCCAAGCAGCATTTGTTTTCTTTGAGATTCTCAGGTCAGTCCTGCTAAAGCTGCCTTAAATCCCCTATGTCCCTAGTAAATAGAGAAGGCAATCCAAATCAGAACAACCAAATAACTGTAAAGCTTTGGAGGAGAGCAGAAGAGGTGCTTCTTTATATTAATGACACCGCCCAGATTCTCCACCGTTTACCCTGCTAAAGGCTTTACATGCCTGTTGATCACAGACACTGAATATGAGATTGAAGGATAAATTACCTGATGCCCCATACACTTGAGATAAAAGATAATAAGAAAAAAGCATACAAGCTGTGCTCAGTTAAGAGCCGTGCTTGATACCTCTTTAAAAGGGGCCCACAGGGCACCAGTATTTTCTTGGGTTGGGGGTTGGAGGGGTAGATAAATGAGAAAGAAAATCCGCCACTCCTCACAGCTGCTGGATGAGAAAGCAGCCAATAGTGAGCGGGGCCAGCTCCTCCACCCATCAGGGCGCCTATGCTAGCTCACCACCAAGAGGTGTGTCCTCACACGGCTGGGAATAAAGTCTGGCAGGCAGCGAGCTTCCTTCTACGCCCCGGGGTTGTTGGACAGTGAGGAGCTGGGCACGACCTGACAGTGTTTTAAACAAGTGTCTTTAATATTCCAAAGCTGATGCAAACCCAGCATGATGCTTGATACATGCATTGGTCTCTAATGAAGAGTGGTTGTTAAGGAAACCACTTAAAGGCTTGCTTTAAAATATTTGCCACATATTCAAAAGCCAGAATAATTTCCTGCTGTCAAAATTACAACGGCTCTACAATGGTCATTAGGAATACTCTTTAATCGTTAAGATAGAAAATTGCTTGTGGTTCCTCTCAGAAGACAGACTGAATTCTGATCTAGGATATTATCTTTGCAAAACGGAAGTCACATCACCGAGACGAAATCGGATGTGCTGCTGCGCAGCCGTTCCAGAGATCAGCTTTTTCAATTATATGTTTCTAATGCCAAGTTAACATGTCTGACATCCTGATGCTTTGAAGAATCACAACTTCTGATTTATGATGCTTCACAATGGTTCTAGTTCAAGGACAAATTCAATTTACACAGCTAAAATGCCATAAATGGAGATGCCAAAGGCACAATGTGCAGGGTTAGGAACATTCTGTTCTAGCTCACTTCTTTCTCCATTGGAGAGGAGACATTCTTCACTAGGGGCACAAAAAGCCCAGCAAAAAACTGAATATTCAAAAGCCATTTAAAGTTTCAGGATAAATAAAACAGCCATTTTTTTTTTTAAGAAAACATGGTGTATTGGGTCAGGCTGGGATGTAGTTAACTTTCACCATAGTAGCCCTCATAGTGCTGCGCTTTGTATTTGTATCTAGAGGAGTGCTGACAACACCCCAGTGTTCTGGCTACTGCTGAGCAGTGCTGGCACTGCTTGCTGAGGACACGAATGAGCCAGTGCCAGTGTGGCTTGGTAGGGACCTGGCAGCCAGCCTAGATTAACCCACCGCACCTGGGATCACTGAGTAGAGAACCCTGGCTTTTGTTTCAATGACTACAGCTCATCCTCTAGGCCTGCTTTTGAGCTGACCTTCCCAGAATGCGTACGGTGTTTAGATATACAAGTTTATTTTCTACCTTTACCAGGACAGAAACAAGCCATGTCATCTGAATAGAGAGGAGTCCTGTTGCGACCCCTGTCCTTGCTACAAATGAGAACTGGTTTAGACCCAGCATTTGATCTGGGTGCTCCTGGGAAGCTGCTCAAGTTGCACCATAACCGTTCTGTTCCAGAACGCCTTCTATCTCTGTGTAAGTCATGGGTCCTAAATGAGGCAGAAACTTGGGTAAGATAACCAGAGGAAATAAGACTATCATGTCCTGAAGTCTAAGCACACAAGAGATGTCACATCACCTCAAGTATAGACCTTGAGTTTGAGAATTAGGCATGGCATGTCCTTTGAACAGTGCCAAAAATAATGCAGTTTCACTTTTTTATTTCTTGTTTCTAATCAGAACACTTATTATCTTTCTTAGCCGTGTTTTGATGTTAATGCTATTACTATTTATGCAAGGGCAATACCTGGCAAAAGTGCCAAAAAGCGCATTTCCCGGGAAGGAGGAAGCCGCTTTTCACCCACAGCCTGAGGACTGTGTGCAGTCCTTGTCAGTGAGGAGAAGCATGGCTGCTCCACCAGGGCAGGCAGCTGGAGAGAAGGGTGGTGGCAAGGCAGGCATGAACCTCACTGACAGCCCCACAGCGCCCGAACAAGGACAGCCAGCCCAGCTGGTGACAGCACCAGGGGTCAGCCACAGTCCGAGGACCACCAAGCCTGACTGTAGAGACAAGACAGGTTCAAGGCCAAGCCAGGAAGTTACACCAGCTAGGGAAGCACAGGATCAGTGAGGTACACGGCCAGGTGTAGGCAAACCTACAGCATAGTTCGGGCAGGGGCCTGAGCTCCCAAGCCAAGGGACAGAGATCCCCCATACTGTTTCCTGCAGCTCCCTTCCCAGCACCAAGGTCTGTGCTGACAGCTGGGCCATGCCAGGGCTGTCCATGAGCACAGGCAGCCAAATGCCCACAGCAGTGGTAGAGCCTGTGGGCTTCTCGGGCCACTTCTGGTCCGACAGCAGCCATGCACGCCTTTCCCACATTAGCTCACCCCGTTTTGAAGGGCTGCCTTTGAAAAGTGCCATGAAAAATGATAGCTGGTGACAATTATTTGAAGGTCAGTGTAAGGAAGGTGGCTGCTTCCCTTCACCACAGCCATGGGATGTCTTCTGGTCTCTTCTGATCTACTAACAAACTTGGAGAGTACAGAGAGATAATTAGCTAGGAGTGTACCATAGGGAACAACTCCTCACTTAAGAGAATAGAAAACATGGTGAAAAAGTGTGTTCTCCCACTTGCAATGTCAGGCACTGCAGAGCACATCGCGCTGGTAAGAAAAGCATGGTGCTCAGTGCCAGTTTGCTTTGCATTTCTAGCTTGATCTGAGATCTCATACATGGAGAGTACAATGGATGTTTCTTTTCCACCCGCCCAAGAATCACAGCTGCTGCATGTGGAGTTACCACACTGGGCAGGACAGCACACTAGCACGTGTAACAACCCCCCCCCTGCCCCCCAGTAGTTCGGTTTGTCTTCCAGCCACATGAGACAGACAGTTAAGGCTTTAGAATCCAAAGATGGAAGCACGCAGGAAAGAGGGACAAGTTAAAAAGAGAGGAGTGGTAGCAGAAGAGAAATAATTACAGGAAAACATTGGCAAATTGTGAAGGAAAAGGAGAGCAAAGTAAAGTGGAATGGGCAACAGGGGAGGAAAAGGTCAGGAACATGATGGAGAAGCAAAACCAGAGGCAGCAAGACAGAAAAGAGAGAAAGCTAATCCTGCGGGAGCAGAAATTCCTTGTTAGGAGAGCTGGAGTATAGAAAACTTAACTCATCCTTTACGGAAAACAATGCAAGGGGAAAGTCCAAGTTAACTGTTTGCAGTCAAAAACAAATGTTGCATAGTACAAGTTCCTGCCCTTCCTGTTTCTGATGTTTTTTGCCTCCTGCCCTCTGAGTGTTGTCAGAGGACCCTCCAAGTACCAAGTGCTGCAGCGTAGCCAGTCCCCCCCACCCTGCACCCCCACCTATGTCCTTGCCATTGTGCTCTGGCCTCATCTTCAAGCCTGCTGTCTTCTCACAAAGCTCTCCTAACACCTGCTGCCTCTTTTCTCCTGCCACCTCAGATTCTGGCTGGTGCCTCCTCAGCTGCCTCCCACTCACCTTCCAAAACCCTGTAAATAGATGAGTAGTTCCACTGCACATAAAGGCTTGGGATGAAACGTATAATTTCTGTGCTGGTCTTCACTGCAGACTGTCAAGGGCAGAAATTGTCTCTCAGCACTTTGTGTTCAATTTCAAATAGGTCCCTGGCACTTCTGGGAAGACCCTGCTGGTACCGCTCTCTAAACAACAATATCTATTCTACAGAGAAACATACTATTTTCATTCTTGATAAATCACGGTGCTGGTTTGGATACACTTCTGTATGGATCACTTCTGCTCAGGAGAATTGCCGCTCTTTGTCCAATGCCAGGAGACCTGGTTTTCATGGAGTGTTGTTCTTCCTTTGGCCCACTGAGGACAAATGGGAACAAGGGAACAACATGCAGTGACAGATGACGGCATTGCTGTCCCCAAAAGACTCACAGGGTCAAATTTTATTCTAAATGCTGAGCAGAACACCACAAATCCAGAAGACGGAACAATCTGGCAGGTGCTACCATGCCTGCCAAACCTCTTCTTCTACAAGTAGACCTGTACGGTGAGAGCTCTGAGGGGTTTTCTTGCTGCTTTTCTGGCCAGCAGCTGATGGATTTTGCAGTCGAGGCACTTTGTGCAATGTGCACTAGGATCGCTTAGCTGTCCCCTACTGAATGCAGAGGGAGACAGCTGACATCAAGCTGTGTTCAGAACGCACTAAAGATGACGTTGCAGCAGATGATAAATATTAATGGCAGCTCTGACAGATGAAGGAGGCCAGCCTACTAACAGCACTAGATACAGACACACAGGTCCACGTTTTTAAGAGTCATAGTCAGGAGCTTGGTTTCCAGAAATATTGGTGCCTTTGTGAAGTTCCTAGTTGGGAAACTCAATTCATCATCTTGTAAAGCTACAGGTCTGGTATCAGATTTTAGAGGGCTTTTGATAAGGTAACATCAAAGTCAATCACAAAGAAAGGTTAAAGATAACACTCGTGAAATTAAAACGAAACCAAACCAAAAAAACTTCCTTACCTCACAAATATCTGGGATCTGACAGTGACCTTCTTAAGCTCCTATGGAAACTACGTCAGCTCACATTTTTCTCTCCAGGTTTCAGTTTTCCAGTACTCTTGTTTCTAGTCGACAGCACGAGGTCAATGGGAAGGTGTGTTTCAAAGGCCTCTGTAATTAGAGTCATCTCATTTGCCAAATTGCGTCGGAGGTCAAAGACCGCGTCAGTAGCACAGTGCCATAAAATGATCTCTTTAAACTGCCATTTGGACACGGGTCAGGTGAGACGGAGGCAGCGGGGTTGTTTCGATAGGAAGAGCCACCTCAGAGCGGTCCACTCAACTGTACAAAAGAATCTACGGCCATGCTTTTACGTGACAAACGTAACCACCATTTGCGAAGGCCCTCCTGGGAAGCCCATGCGGGGCAGCTGCGGACACAGCCGGCACGGCCTTGCGGCCGGGCCTTCCCCGCACTGGCGAGGAAGGCGGCGGAGCGCAAACAGGGGCTGGGCAGGGACAGCGCTGGGGCAGCGCCAGGAGCCCGGCGCCTTCGCCCCGGCCAAGGCCATGCCGGTCCCCCTCCTCCTCCTCGTCCTCCAGTCTCTCGGCCCTGCGAGGGGGAGGACGGAGACGGGCAAGAGCCGCCCCC
>VZZY01022748.1:33622-192085 GCA_013400335.1 Eurystomus gularis
CGAACGAACCGCGCAGCTTTCGTGCGGAGGGTGAGCCCGTCCTAGCACGGGCAGACCGTCGTCTGCTAATTCGTAATTAGAAAATAGCCGCAGAAACCTCTTTAAATTTCTGCTGTCTGTGCAGTTCATTACCCAGGCAGCGGGTGAGGTTGTGTGACCGCAAATTTAAAAAAACCTCAGATTTAAGTCGAGCTTAACGTATGGAAACATCCAGTACTGCCCACATCTGTGGGGTTTGGAAAGCACGCAAGGCAAGTGCACTTATACGTGTTCCGAGTTTTAAATTCCTTTTTAAATACGTATAGTCCCCTGGGGCTGCAGACATGCCTTCTGTTTCTTCCGGGTTTCTTTTTTTTTTTTCCCTTTTATTCTCGCAGTCTGGAAAATTTCCATCTGCCCAGAAGCAGCCAGCCTGTAAAGGGGCACCAGGCATGCTCAGCTACAGCTTCATCACTCCATTTGCTTTAAGCCTTGGCTTTCCGTGTCTGTCTGCAGGAACGATTTCTCTAAATTCATTGTGTGCAGATTACGAGGATCAGGTGGAGCACCTCAGAACAGATTTCTGGCTGCTCTCTCTTGGACTTTGGCTTTAACACCAGTGCCCCCTTTTTCAATACCTTGGTCTTGTTTTGCCCAGATAGGCTTGCTCTCTCTTTGCAAACATGAGTTAGGAAAGCACAGACTGTTTTATGTCTAACTGAAAGCATAACTATTTACATCACAGAAACTAAAGATCAGGTTCCTACTCCTGCCTTGCAGAGGCACTTGAAAAGCAAAACCATCATCAGTATTAATACGTGCCTGGAAAAAATAAAGGCTTTTTGAGAGTTGAATTTGATAGAGAACAAATGCATTAATTAGATTGGGATTTTGGAGTGATCCTCTGATTCCCATTGTGGACACTGAGAAATCCAAACATAGCCAACACTTCATGTTCTCCTTTCAAGCTGACAGAAGTGAAACCAAGTGTGGGTTCGGTTAATTGGCAGGCTTTCGATTTGGTGCTATGTTTCACAGGAGGAAGTGAACATACTGCTGTTATCAATCAAAGGTAACAGAAAAGAAAAAGCCACTCAAGAAAGTAAATAAGTTTTTAAGCACCTGTAAATGTACTGAAGTAAGGATGGGGTGCTATCACCCCACAATAAAATGAAATATCTTAAAATTCCAAGTGGCCAGTTCCACTCACCTGGTGGCCTAGCCCACATTCCTCTAGTGCAGGATTCCCAGCACCTTCGGCCTTCTGTCAAGTTGACAGTTACTCGCCAAGTGCTAAGTAAAGAAACCTTAATTTAAAAATTGCATGAGAGGTAAACCAAGAGCATGTAAAGCAAATGCTTTGAGCTATGAACGAAAGGTGTACTGGAAGTGTGCAGAAAGCTCACATCACAGCCATTTTCTACTAAAGCAACCACTTACTAAGTTACCTTTGACTGCGTGGTTTTGCAAGCATCCGGATTTTGTCTAGTAATTTTAAAAAGCAGTTTTACAAATATTTCAGATCTACAGATGCAATGGTAATTGGCATGGGGAAAGCACAACAGCAAGTCACTCCAGCCCAGAATTGCATGTCTCTGGGGTACTTATGTTGCATTTGCTGCTTGACTATGTCAGCCCACCCTGCTGTCGTCTTCTTTTTTCTTTTTTTTTGGTGTTCACCATGAGCCTGTGTATTTTTAATTCCTTTATTATGGTGTATAATACCTTTCACTCAGAATTTTGCTCTCAGCAGACTTTGATCAATTAAGTTAGAAATCCCTCGCTTAAAATTTAGTGTGGTTAATTACAGTGATCTCATGGTCGAGTTCAAATTACTTTGGTGCAACAACGCGGACTTTCTACAAACTGCATCCCAGCCTGCTGGACTTCCGTCAGGTTGGGGGTTACTCTGCAAAAGGTTAAATAAGCCAATCTTTCTACATGTTTCAGCATGCCAGATGAATCATTGTTAGTGAATTTTTATGTGTGCTGAGCCAAGTGGTGTGTTTAATTTAACTTGGCTGGAAAAGAGAGCTGAGAAGCCAGCAGAAGATCTTGCTTGCCTCTTAGCCAAGGGAGCCCAGTTTAGGGTTAGGTGCTAAAGAACTTCAAGCCAGAGAAACCAGCAAAGAGTTGCACAGGCGTTTTTGGGGCGAAGTGTGTGTGTGCAATCGTGTATGCCCATGGATATACTCTTAGTGGTCATTCTTAGCCTAAGAAAATCATAATTCACTTAACAGGTCTGTGTTGAAAAGTATTGTTCAAGTCCTCAATAAATGTGACACAACTGAATGTCACGTGCAGATGAAAAAGTTTTAAGTAAATGTATTCCTCCTGCCTTCCCCCCTGGGAGCCACAGTGTGGATGTTTCAGCAGCTTTTTGAAGAACATGCATTGTAAGCTCATTTTCACACCCTTACCTCATATTCTTACGTATTCATATCTTAGCTGACATGGAGCAGAGTCATTATCACTCTGATTTGTTACATCACAACCGCTTCAACCTTAGAAAATTCAGGATATCACTATGCAGGTGGCCAGCAGAAATCCCTTACCTTGATCGATGTGCAGTACTCCCCATCAGAAGGGGGCCGTGTGGGATTGTTTCTCGGTGAGTCAGATCGCTCTGGAGTTTTTCTAGGCAGCGCTGCGGTATGCTTGATTCGCGGGCTCCCAGGGCGACATTGTTTCCTGAATGATGTAACTGAAAATTCCCCTTCCTGTGGTTCTTGTTTCCTGATCAGTTTTCTCTTTGTTCTCGAAGGCATTCCAGCAGCCGCGTATCTTTTATTCCTACGAATCTCTGTGAAGACAAGTTATGTCAACAGCTACTTTAATTAATTTGGTACGCAATGGAGGGTATCAAGTAAGAAGGAGAGCCGTGCTGACGTCCCGCCTCTTGCAAGAGGAGAAGCGTCCGACAGCCGCCTGCTACAGCTCCACCTCCGAGCGCCGTGCCTCCCGCTTCGATTCCGACGGGAGCGGGCGACCTACGACATGGGACACCTTTGGCATCTGGGACAATCGCATTGACGAACCTATTCTCCTCCCGCCAAGCATTAAATACGGGAAGCCCATTCCAAAAGTCAGCCTGGCCAACGTGGGCTGCGCGAGCCATATTGGGAAGCGTAAGGAAAATGAAGACCGGTTTGGTTACGCTCAGCTGACCGAGGATATCCTGTACTTTGCCGTATACGATGGACATGGTGGGGCAGCAGCTGCAGACTTCTGTGATAAGTACATGGAAAAATATATTAAGTAAGTGTGCATCAAGTGAATGCGTGTCAAATGAATTACAGTAGAGATTCCTTCCTTCCTTAGGACTGAAAGGGAACCGGTGAGTCACACGTGGTCGCTAAGCCTCCTAGGTTACATAGCCACCTAGCCCCGCGGGACAGCAGGAACACCGGACTGGGACAGTCTGTTACAACGGATATGCTGTAACTACTTGTTCTGTGTGGTGCCTACCCCACTGAGCAAGCCCAAAAAGACACGAGAGGAAAATACAATTGTACCCACCTTCCAGGAAAGGACTGGGAACACAGAGGGGGCGTGGACTGACCGCTTTCAGAGGGGGTCACTGTGATCGCTGACCTGCCGTTTGCTTACGCTCTTCTTCTGTGTCTCCGTGTCACGTTCCTGGGTGCTGGAAGAAGAATTGATATATTTGCAAAATTACACTGACCTCCTTCCAGTGCAGGTCATTAGTAAAACCATAATCACCTTTTCACTGAAGTCCAGCGTTATTCAATGCATGAGATAAGGCTATGGAAGAGATTGATCCCGTTGTGTATTTCTTGGAAAGAAGTTTAATTGTTTGTTTGCTTGTTTGTTTCCAGAGAATTTCTTGCTGAGGAGGAGAACTTGGAAAACGTTTTAAACAAAGCTTTTCTAGAAATAAACAAAGCTTATGAAAGGCATGCTCATCTGTCTGCTGATGGTAGGTAAAAATATATTCTACTTATATGGGTGTGGAGAATAAGGTTTTTCTTCTTTGCCTAGTAGTGTTGTAGTAAAACGTCCAGAAAACTGCTTGAGAGCAGTTGTACTTAACGTAGGATTTTGCTCTGATCACTTACTGCAAATGAACAATTGTGCTTTACCTCCTTAAAATGAAAAATCTATAAAAAGTCTAAATCAAATTGACTGGGCGAGTTATTAATCTGCATCTTAGCATAATTATCAGTGAACTTATCTTAACATGATTCCGTCAAGGAAAGTGTTTGCCAAGTTAGCAGAGAGGGATTTAGATTTGCAAGGTGCGTAACTTTACTGTGTGAAGTGTGTGGGGGAGGGGGGCTGGGGCTTTTTTGTTGGTGTTTTTGGTGTTTGGTTTGGCGGGGGCGGGGGTTTCTTTTGTTAGAGCTGTTATTTCTGTGGGTTAAAAGCAACAATATCGAAAGTTTCCCTTTCTAACTTCGCACCTGAGGAGGAACATAAGGCAAAATTAATACAATTGATGTTGCTTCTGCACAAACAGAATCACAGGAGTAGCTGAGTGTGAAAGGGAAAAAAGCAGTGAAGAGGAAAACAAGGTTGGCTGTGGTAAGGCTGTTGTAAAGGTGGCACCAGCCCTTTTAGACTCCTTAGTCCTGGCTGTTGATCAAAGTCTTGTATGTGTGTCAAGAGACTAAGTACATCTGAAATTCCAGTAGCTGGATCTTAGAGAGAATAGCTTGAGAAGAGAGATAGAGGTCCCCATCTCTGTTCTGTCATAGGAGTTTCCTCAGCCAGGGGATAAAATTTTAAAAGTCAGTTTAGCCCGTCTTAAAAAAAAAAAGCCAAAACCCGAACCAACAAAAAACCAAACAGAAAAGCCAAACCAATCCATCACAAAACCCCCGTCCCAGCACTAGTACAGGTGCTGGCAGAATGACAGTAACTTCAGAGACACAAACTAAAAGTTTTCTCTGCAAGGAAGACTTGAAACCAACAAGCCCTCTAGGCACTGAAGTGATACTGTGTTCTCAAGCTTCTTAAGCAGTGAATGAATACAACCAAATAATGAAGTGGCTTCCTGCACTTTAACTGCTCTGCATCTAAGTAGACTCAAATATTTCCCGGCAGGACAGGTAGCCTGACTGTTGCAGCACTGTGAGGGATACACACCTTTCCTTTTACCTGGTACAAGCTAAGGTATCAGGATAAAAGTCTTAAGTCCTGAAATGCAGCCTTTAAAAAGGGGAGATTCAGTCTGTAAAGCTCATTTTCCCATTATATCCCATTCTATTTTTTTTATATTGAAATCCTATTTAAAAAGAAAAAAAAAGCGGTAAAAAAAGGACAGAATCACTTTTGACCTTTGGGGTAAATTTTAACTGAGCTCATGAGAGACACATCAGTAGAGCAGATACGCTTTTTATCCAAGAGCCTCCTTTCAAATATTTCTGAAACCCTGAAATTTTCTTAAAATCCCAAACTCAAGACAGTATCTGAATATAGGCTTCCCTGGATCAGGCCCTTTCCTTCTCACTACCATGAAGATCTGTGACATTTGCCCCCCTCCCCACCCCTTTGTTAGTAGGACAGCTCTTGGTCTAGCTCACTGAAGTGACCTCTGAAGTGTCACACAGCTCCTCGAGGAGGAATGGGAGCTTTATGTGCTGTATTTCCTGTTATTCTGGAAATGGTTTCCGATTGTAGCATTTCATTCATGAGACTTAGGGACTGGGATAACAAGAACATTTGACAGACAAGCTGTGCAGCAAGCTGAGCACTTTGGAACTGTTTATATGATTTTTTTCATATAATTTAACTAACTGCTGCTGCTTAATGAAATTCAATGCAAATGCCAGAAATGTACGTAGCAGTTACCAAGATACTGGGCAAACCCTCTTCATTAAAAAAGCTTGAAGTGAAGCAAAATAGAGGGCAAAAGTGTGGTCAGACATCCCTTGCCAGACTCCGGCAAGCGCTCCGTTTCTCAGGTAGGCTGAGCATCTGCAACCTCTTACAGGAGCCAGTGGGATCTAAAAGTGCCCAGGGCTCTTGACTGGTTGCCCAGCTGAAAATCAAGCTATGAGGCAAAGAGTGGAGTAACAGGGTGCAATGACAAGTGCAGATTTCTGAACGAATTGAACTTTTTGCAATATCTGTTGTTAAAATAATTCAATACTGTGTTGACTGCTTGGTGTGGATATTTTTCTTGTTGCTGGTGTTTTGAAAGTTGCATAAAATTTCAATGTGTCTTTGTTAGTAGCCTGTTTCCAAACTGATTCTGTTTGCCAGCAAAATTTCTGATTAATTATGGCTATTCTAGATGTGACAGTCAAGACTGTTGCTAAAGTATCTTGAAAATGGTTGCCGGTTGTATAAACACTGGTTTTCTGGGATACACTGGCCATGGCTGATGAAGTGGAAAATAATAGCTTAGTTTTGCTCTTGTAGGTGCGTAAAAACCTCATAAAATGGCACAAATTTAACAGAACTAGGGATGTGCCTTGTTGACAGACCTAGCTATGGCTTCAAGGGGATGGCCCTTTGTGGCCCACTTTACAATTAGTATTTGAAACGAGAGATGGAAAATACATAGAGTAATAGTGAGTTTTCCAATTTAAAAAAGGTCAATGTATGTTAGTTACTGCTAGCTACTGTGTCTGGTGTGTTCACTAGTGTTGCTGGAGTGCTGAACTGGCCTGCTGGAGACTGGTCCAGTATCCTCTCTGACAGTGATCTGAACTTCTTGTTTCACACAAAAGCATAATAAACTTGTTGTAGGCAGATCTATGATAATCTGTCCTCCACGTAAATCCTTTCTAATTAGAGATGACACCAGAGCCCTGAAGCACGGTGTTTGGTATCTCTTCAGAAATGTATTTTCATTCACTTCCGAGGATTTAAATATATCCACTCACTTCTAAATCACTGCTAAATTTAGGTGTGGGACACAGTAAGGGAAGCTCACATCCAACAAATATGTCATGATCCACAGGACAACTGCTAACACAGATGGACAGCATTTTCAGATATTTTTGACCAGCCATAAAAACTGAAATGTAAAGGGCAAATAGCTTTGCTCAGCAAGGACAGAAATAAGGAGTTGAATCATGTGCTTGAGGAAATTTGAGCATCTCTCTGGAGAAATGTAAGACAAACCCTCTCCTGGCCTAGTGCGGCCCTACAAGGCAATGCTGCTGCTTCTGTTCACTGTGAGCCACTGCTCGGAGAAAACAACAGGGAGTCTTTCCCTCAACCTCCATGTTCAGTGCATCCAACTCCAATCACATTGGATGCTCACTTCTGGAATAGCCATCTTATTAAAACATAGCTAGGGATTAACTGATGTATCTATGTTTGAAAGGCACTCCTGAAATCTTATTGTGCTGAGCAAACAGCAAAAGTTATCTAAAAATAAATAAACTTCAAAAGTAGTGGGTTTGGGTTTGTTTTTTTTAAGTTACCCTTCAAACCTATGATTTTTAATTTCTTTGAATATGTTAACCTGCAACACTGAGGAAAAGAGAGAGCTGCAGAAATTTTACTTACATTAAATCCATCAACATTACAAAGGCAGCCTTTTTCTTCAAGGGCCTTGGTTGTTACCGAATCAAGTTAGAAGATACTAATTACAGTATTAAAGGGGTGTTTATTTTGTATATTCTCCCATGAGTCAGAACAAGTCATATATTTTGTGATGGCACCATTTTAGTTTGCACCAATTTGAACACCTAATTTTTGTGTTTTATATATATATATACAGATAAATAAATTACCTTGAGGAAACAGACTGGGCCATGTTCTGTACTGAAGAGGTTCTTTAGAGTGGCCACTCTTGCCATATATGGGACAGCTGACCCTCTAGCATCGACAAAATTCTTTGGTTGATTTGTTGGTTGATTAATTATCTCCACAGGAGAGAGAAAAAAAAAAAAGTAGCTTTTATTTTGGCTGAATTTAAACTGGTTTTGTCACACAGTTTTAGCAAGAAGGCAAGAATGGTGGCAGTTCCCCAGAAATACCAAGGCTGATGTATCTGTGGCCAAAGATGCATGTGTAAGCCTCATGTACTTCCTATATGACCTGCAAAAGGCAGCGCAAACCCAAGAGTGACTACTTCTGTTCTGCAGCCCTTATTCTTTCATCTCCAGTGTTGCAGGTTTATTTTGTGTGGACAAAGTCCCTGGGTGAATTTCCTATTTGCCTCTGTGTGCGTGTTATTTGTGGCAGACACTGTACCTGGTCAGCAGCTCTAGAACTGGAGGCCCTGGACACTATATGCTGGGCTTCAGTGGAAAGAGAGATCTGCTTAATTTTGTCCCAGGTGAAGGAGTCCAGCGGTTCCTAGCCTGGACTACTGGAAGGTTCCCACATCCTCTTTGTCACATTAGTTGAGATGACTTGCAGTAAAAGTTGTCCAGTGAGTGTTAAGAACCTATTGAAAGATCTTAGTTTTATAGTTCTGTTGTTAGGAAAACAAAATAAACTCTTTAATTGTTAAAACCAATATATATGCTGATGCAGCGTATTTTAATATTATTAAATAACCTAGCAGCAGTTGTAGTAAAGCATTAGAAATATTATCCCATCGTCATTCCTGTGTTTTTGAGCTGTGCTAGAAATCACATAGTGCTTGTAGTCTGGCTGCATCCATGTTCTTGCACTCCTACCTGGATCAAGAGCTGGTTCCAAGGAAGAGAGCACGAGCAGCATTTATTTTTTGAGGAGTGCTATTTAACAAATAAATGTATATAAAGCTGGTCACTATGACCATTACCACAATTCTGGACGGTATCTCAACTCGTTCTTTAGTGCCATCCCTTGATTTTGTGATAGTGGCTCTTTTCTATGAGAGTTTGCTCTTGAGAGGTGCAGATTCACCTCAACGTCTGGAAACCTTTGGACAGTCTTTTATGAATTAAAGACTATGGACCTTAACTTTTTCAGAAACTGCTTATGTTTGTTAGCATAGTTCCAAAACTGAGGAATGAAATGGGAGAGTAGCAGCAGGTCTGCATTCATTTTAACATGTAAATAAACTTTATTTTCTGTGAAATAAAAAAGTAGTTTTACATCGTCATTTCACTTCATTTAACCGTTGGCTAAAACAGGTATTTTACTGGCTCTACTAAAATTTCTAACAGCACTGTAATTGTAAGCATTTTACTTCCATAATGTGCCGCAAAGTGAGCCTGCGCTGGACTAGGCCTTGCTTCAAATTAGAACCAGGATGTCAGTGCTTACCTGAATAGTCAGAAGCTACCGGCATCTAAACAGTTTTGCGTATCACAGCCCGCATGGCAGCCAGAACGTAGTCCAAGATTTGACCTGGGTTACCATGGTTGATGTGTTGGTACAGCTAAACCAAGTCCTCGCTGCAGTAATAATACCTGTTTTAAATCATAACACAAGCTTAGTTTAAATGGTTTTGTGAGGGTTTTTTTGGTTCATCAGCTCACTGCTTTTGCTGCACAACAAGGTTCAATGCATCTTTCAGGGCTTTATGCACTTCAAATTACTCCCTGTTTTACTTATGGGGTGCTGAGACCTCGCAGGGCTGGGGAAAGAGGTCGCCAGGATCCCAGAGCACCCACATTTCTGTTTCCAGAGTTGGCAGCTCCTCCGAGATGGAGCTGGCTGGCATTCCTCAGACTCCAATGTGCAGTCCTGTCTCAGCTCCATCCCACCTCACCGGGGTCAGGGCTGCAGGGCCAGAGCGAGGACTGCACGTAGCTGTAGCTGGGCTCTGCAGAAGTGGTGCTAGAAAGATCTTTTAACTGTTAGTCACATGAAAACAGGAGTAGAACTGGGGATTCTCTTCCTAAGTTAGCCCAAAACCCCTCTCAAATTGGCTTGCTTTTAAAACCTGGAAAAAATGGAAAATCCCAGGATGCAGGAGGCCTACAGAGGACCTTTCACGGGGATCTGCATTGGCTGTGAATGCAAATGTGTTCCAGGCAATAGCTCGGCCTGGCCAGAGGTCTTACTGTAATAGCTCAAGCCGGCAGGAGTTATGGCTTTCCAGGCACCTCTCATGGGGTGACCTTTACAGTTAGGATTGTCCCGTCCTGCAAATTATGCAAAATGGGACTGCTCCCTCCAAAAAGGAAACAAAAAAGGAGAGCTGGACAGTTCTGGCATTTCCTTCTGCAGACAAAACTGTGGTGTTGCAGAAACTGGAAATGAGAAGCCCTTAAATTTACCTGTACCAGTTAATCCAGCCAGGTCCCTGAACACAGTCAGTCAGCTCAGCTCCCTCCCTCGCCTGGTAAGAGAAGGAAGATGGTGCCTGGGGCTGTTTTGTCCTCCAGACAGTCACTGTACACCCCTGTCAAGTGATCCCACCGGTGCCCAGAGCAGATTGCCCAGAGAGCCACCGCCTCAGTTTGCAGGCATAAGGCAAGGAAGAGCCCAGCTTCACCTTTGCGCTGGGACCTCCAGCAAGGTGACAGGGTCCAAAGAGAGCAGTGGTCCTTTCTGAAAAAAGGCAGTGGCCTGGTGGCTGAACCCCTTGTCTCTTGGCAAGGCTGGGGGGAAGCAGAGGGAGATTGTAACAACTCAGACAGCAACAGGAGGACGGCACGGACTGAAGGCGCTATCTAGTGTTTCTCCTCTGGTGAATTACGTGGAGCTACAGTTAGTATTATTCAATTGCCCACTTCACCACCTAACAGAAGGAAAGAGCCATCAGCTTTATGGTGGGCAGTCATTGTGCCCAGGGACAAGGATGACAACCCTGTAACTTGAGGTGGGCTAGTGGGACAGAAAAACTATTTGGTACAAGCTGAAAGGAAGCCCCTGTACCTTGTACCGCTTTTATTCCACTTGCCCTCTTTGCATGGAGCCATGTTGTTGCACAGCAATACTTACCCTTTCCACTTCCTCTTTCTCCTTCCAGTCCTAAATGCATGCATGTTTGCTCTGTTATTTTTTTTAAAATATGTAGATTTAGTTTAAACTTAAAAGCAGTTACTTAGGGATAATGTAGAGTAAAACTTGTCTTCATTTTACCAATTGAAACTTGCTGTTATAAATGGTCCCATGTTTTGAGGCCGTGCTAAAACCTCTCTCTTTGATGTGACATTTATAGCAACTCTGATGAACTCTGGGACCACTGCAACAGTGGCTCTGCTCCGGGACGGTATTGAGCTCGTTGTGGCAAGTGTGGGAGACAGTCGTGCTCTTCTGTGTCGAAAGGGAAAGGCCATGAAACTCACGATTGACCATACTCCAGAAAGAAAGGAGGAGAAGGAAAGGTACCTGTCAGCTGATGGTGTGGCTTCCCAGGACACGGCCTCAGTCAGGATGTGCTTGTGTTCTGCTGCTGGGTTCAGCCTAGAAGAAAGCAGAAAGTTGAACATAGGGCCTCGAGACCACCTCTGAGCTGGCAGGAAGTGGCATAGCTCCAGTACATTCATTTGGCTCTGTTTAGAGACCAGGGATGTGGAAGGCCGTGCATGAGCATAAACTGTCTCAGCTGTAAGATCAGCATAGCTAGGAGTTGGTACAGAGCTGTGACCACAGCCGTGTTCTGGATCCAAGACTGCCAAGTCAGAGCCAAGACCTGAAGAAATGCATTATGGTTCCTTGATCAGCACTCCACCCACCAGAGTGGAGCCTTCTGTGGAGCCCTTCAAACAGCAGAAAGCAACCCTCAGTCTCCCAGCCTAGGTCCTCTGTAGCCCATTCTACATCAGGAGCTAGTGACAGAAATTGCAGATACAGGCAGGAGTAATGGTGTGAAGCAGTAACTCATACTTGCTTTTTCTTTTGTGCCTCTGGACAGGATTAAGACGTGCGGTGGCTTCATTGTCTGGAACAGTTTGGGACAACCTAATGTGAACGGTAGACTTGCAATGACGCGGAGCATAGGAGATTTGGACCTTAAAAACAGTGGTGTGATAGCCCAGCCAGAAACAAAAAGGGTTCAGGTAAAAGAAGGCCTGGTTAACAGGGACAGCAACATTCGGACTAAGGGGCATCATAGATATTTGATGCACGTGGCAGTACCCACACGACAGGTGCCCAGGTGAAGCCTGGAGAGCTTTGCACACCTAGGAGGAAGGGAGGAGGAAAAGGCATCTTACCGTAGCTCTGTAGTTGTCTGGAAAGCAAATTAACCACTCAGAAGGTGTGCAGGACATACCTGTTTGTTGCTTTTCTCCAATGCACCTCGCAGGACCCAGGGAACTTATATTCAATTGGTCCTAATTAAGTGCCACCCACTAGGCCTGAGGGGTTTAGGGAGATGACCGCAGTGCTATCATGTCTTCCTTGAAACCCTCAGTTTAAGGAAGCATTTTGTTCAGTGGGTAATGTACAGCTCTGGTCTTTTGGCCTCGGTGTATTCAGAGGGCTGCTTCTAGACCTGGAAGCACCTTAAGATGTCATCCTCCAGTATGGGGAACACAGATTGTGTGGCTGATGGATGTTCTTGAGGATTCAAGGGGCAGATTTTGGCCAGCTGAGGGTTAGTCCTTGCACAGAAAGCAGGAGAGCACACAGCACGCTCAGAAATAGTGCTTTGCAACAGAGCCTAAAAGAATGAGGGTAGCTGATTTGCCCTGCAGCGCTTGCTCCATCGTTGTGCATACTGTGTGCCTTTATTGCAGTTGCATCATGCAGACGACAGCTTTCTGGTCCTTACAACAGACGGTATCAACTTCATGGTGAACAGCCAGGAGATCTGCGACTTCATTAACCAGTGCCATGACCCTGCTGAAGCTGCCCATGTCGTTACTGAGCAGGTAATGCCAGGGCTTTTCTGGGCACCTAATGCTTGTTGTTTTTTGTTTGGTTTAAAAAACCAGTATATAACCACACGTTCAAGTGCACTGAACTATGCTGGTTGTGACATTCGCTCATCCCCCCGTCTGGCCTCTTCCTTACCCCAGGTCTTGCCACATCCTCGTCAGGCATTATTTCAATTAACTTGCTTAGTGCACAATCCACTGGACTGCGTGGGACCATAACTCTGCTGAACATGTCATCAGCATAGACAGAAACGGCCAGTTTCTCAGCGTGGTTCTGGAGGGTGGCATAGCCTACGGAAATCTCGGGGGCATACCAGAATCACGGCTGGGAAGGGGCAAGGAAGTCCTGGGCCTCAGGACATGCTGTCCCATGTAAAGCCAGACACTTGTTCCCTTTTCCAAGCAAGGTGACAGCGCTGACAATTTGTTTCTTCTCTCAGGCAATGCAATTTGGCACTGAAGACAACAGCACAGTTGTCATCGTGCCATTCGGAGCGTGGGGAAAGTACAAAAACAGTGAGGTCAACTTCTCCTTCAGCCGCAGTTTTGCTTCCAGCGGGAGGTGGGCATGAAGACCTGCCACAGCTATCTTTTCCTGCTGTCATCTGGACACCGTGTGCTACAGGAGAACCCATCCATCTGTGCATAGGTTGACTCAGTGTCCTGTCCATCTCTTCCGTTCCCAGTGTTATAGAAGATGCCACTGCTCCCTCGGTGCATAATGCCCCGTTGTTGCTTACGGCTGATCGCATTTTGCTGCGTTTATTTATTCCGGTCGGTGTTGAGGCAGCTATTTCTTTGGGTTTGTAGTCCCAGCAGCTCTGCACGTCACCTTGTTCACATAGACGAGGCTCTGGGCTTTCACCTAAGGCTGGAGGTGTTGCACAGTTGTTTTACACCTACTTGTATTACCCAGGACCCTTAGTTACCTGGCAGCTGTGTGAATCTGAGTCTCTGAGCCACATGCTGGTTTCTTTGTACGTGAATACACAGGGGAACAAACGCACAGTGTTCTTAGGTAGACAGAAAGCAGGTTTGTTGTCTTCCTCCGCTGTGCAGCCACCCAGAACTCCCCTGTGCTTCAGGAGAAGTGGGTGAAAAATAAGGGAGGAGTTTCAGAAGAATTTAGATTCTGACCTCAGTGGCATTTCGTGTAGCAGAACAACTTCCCAAGACAGTGCTGTTTTGCAGGGCTTTACACTCTCTCACCACTGTCATCTGTGGTCCTCTAGCTTCAAGGAGACGGAGCAGGCTGGAGCCACATGCTGTTGGACAGATAGGAACAGTTCTCCGTTGGGTCCAAAGCCTGTATGGTCTCTGTGGACCATGCAGCAGCCCCTTGCACTGTCTTCACTTTGGTGTGCCAGTCCTTGCAGGAGCACAGAGGAAGGAAAAAGCTGCACATTTTTGATATCTAGAGACTCTTGTCAACTTGAATTTTTTTTTTCTTAAAATAGAAAACCAGCTAATTTCAAAGAGTTTGCTAACCAAGATTCTTCGGACGTGTAAGACAGGAGAGTTTATTTCTTCATAAATCTATGAGGATTCTCCTGCCCTCCGCTGAAGGTTTCTTTCAGTTAGTTGTGATCTCCTGTGTCTCTTCATGGTATACAGAGAGCTGTAAAATGCCCAGAGCAAGCAAGCTAGAGAAAGGAGAGACCATTATAGCAACGTAAGGTAATTTTTATAAGTTTTGGATATTGTTTCTAGTAGGTGTCAGATATTCAGACACTAGAAGGTAGTTTAGACTTAACGGAAGTGTTTCCACTTCCCTTTCCGGAGGGAACCTGTGTTGAGTGAGGCACGGGGGGAACAGAGTTCTGAGCCAGCTCGTGCTGCTGCAGTGACAGGGACTGCAGGTGACTGGTTGGCAGCAGGTGAGGAGCTGTCCCAGCACACCTCGTCCAGACCTCCTCCTTCCTCTGCTCCACGTGAGGTGCACGGTGCCTGTGGCCTTCGAGTCGCCCTGCTGCAATGAAATATGGCCAGAGAAGAATTGGGCTCTTCTCAGGCTTGCCACAATGTTTTTCATTCTATAGATGTTTCCAACAGCACAATTGTAAAAAACAAGGCAAGCGAAAGAGAAGTTACCTGATACTAAATAACCTCGCAATAAGGAAAAATAGTTCTGCGATGCCGGGCACAATTCTCATTTTCCAGTGCAAATTAATGCATCGTCATTACTTTCAGCCCTGCCCTTTCAGTGCAGGGCTACACCTGAGGCAGCCATTCCACGTGTGTTTCCTTGCCTCTGGCGGGAGGCCTGGCAGCGCCCGGCAGAGCAGCACGGTACTGACAGCACGGAGCACTCGGCGTTTAGAGAGTACGCTGGATTTGTCCTGTCACTTGGTGTGTTACCTGGTGTATATAAATGTGTATATTCAGTTTATAGGTACAAAGAGCTTGTGAGTCAGGATTTGTGAATCTCTGGTTTATTGGGTGGTGTTGCCCAGGCCTCTGTAACGAGCACGTCACTGGTTTCCAATAACAATCCCTTCTCTCCCCCCAGACTTTCCCCAGCGTTGGGATTCAGTCTTCAGCCGAGGTCAGAATGTTTGCTGGTTGGGGTCCTGGGCTCAGCCTTGCTTGCCCAAGGCAGAGGGGCACTCTAGTTGTTATCAGCAAGAGCAGGTTCTTCTCAGTCTGTGGCACGTTTGAAGATTCCCACAACCCATTTGTGGCAAAAATGGGAAAACGCAGCCTCTCCTGAGCACTAGAGAAGAGGTCGCACCTTACAGATGTTCAGAGAGTAAACAGCCAGTCCAGTAGTTCCTAGTAAAGGGTTAACCACCACACAGTCTCACTGCAGTCTTACTCCGGGCACAGTGTCAGAGGCAAGCTCTGGAGAGGGAGTTGCTGTGGGGGTGGATTTGTATGGAGTGTCAGACAGGCTGGAGCAGTGCTGCGGAGATTTGGCCTGAGCTCCGTGGACACTGTCCTATTCCAAACGCTGCTCTTTTCTGTTCAGTTGGCTAGCCGTCTGTCCTGGATTCGGCTGGGACAGAGTTAATCTTCTTCCCAGTAGCTGGTGCAGTGCCGTGTTCTGGATCTAGGATGAGAACAATGCTGATAACACGCTGATGTTTTAGTTGTTGCTAAGCAGCGGTCAAGGACTCGCCAGCTTCTCATGCTGGCCTGCTGACGAGTGGGGCTGGGGCTGGGGGCACAAGAAGGGAGGAGACACAGCCAGGATAGCTGATCCCAGCTGGCCAAAGGGATGTTCCATACCATATGACATCATGCACGTGTATAAACTGGGTGAGCTGCTCAGGAACTAGCTGGGCATCGATCAGCAGGTGGCGAGCAGTTGCACTGTCCATCACTTCTTTTGTATATTCTATTTTTTTTATCATTATTATTAATAATGATAAAAGTAAACTATCTTGATCTCAACCCACAAATTTTACTTTTTTTTCCTCTGGATTCTCTCCCTCATCCCACCGGGAAGGGGGAGAGTGAGTGAACGGCTGTGTGGTGGTTAGCTGCCTGCCGGGTTAAACCACACCACCACCTATCCAGACAGAACATACCAGGGGCGCTCACGACAAGCACGCGTTGATTTTTCTGAGCAGTGCTGGACACGTGCCAAGCTGAAGACGTGGCGTTAAATGAAAACCACACAAACGAAGAGCAGGCGCTCTGAGGAATGACCTGGCCGTTACAGTAGCTTCTCAACATTGATCCAGATGTAACATGAAATGACAGTTTTTCTTCTCATTGGAGGTTTTGGGGCATTTTTTGTTTTCTCCCTATCTGGTTGCCTGATTGAATAGAGGACAGAAGGGGTTGGGGGGTTTTATTTCTGCTAAGAGTGGTTATCCTCTCAGAGGAAGGATCCATCCCTAACTTCTTTTAAATTTTATAAAGGGAAAGATAAGACAAAGCTTTGCTAAAGAGAAGACGATGAGATAAAGATGTGTTGGCGGTCGCGACGGCTGCGTTTACACAATCACAGAAATACTTAGATTGGAAAGGACTGCTGGGTGTCATCTAGCCTAGCTTCCTGCTCAGAGCTGGGCTCACTTCACAACTGCAGTGGAGGAGTGTCTCCTGACACGGAACTGCAGTGCCTGGAAATGGAGGGGAGAGGGAATTTAGCATCCAATGCAGTTAACCGGTGGAACCATGTAATTGTACTGGAGGTGAAAACTTCAGTGTTTAACAGGCCCTTTGTTCAGCTACCGACGAAATTTCACAACTAAATGAGCACATTCATCAAAGTAAGACACGAGCCACTTTGCTCTAAGCAAAAGTGAATCAATAACTGACATTATGGAGACATATTTCTTACACACAGGTTATTCCATACCTGCTCACTCTCGTTTTCTGCATCTCGCTCTGAAGTCAATGAGCTACTGATGAAGCTGAACGGCTTTGCCAAGTGGCCCAGCAGTCTGCCTCTTCCTCCTTCCATTAAGAGCAGAGGTACCTTCACACTGGTTTGTGTGGATTCCTCACTCCACACTGCACACGGCAAGCTTGAAACGCACAACGTTTTGGAGAAACACTCCATTACCGGGACCATTGGTCTCTGTCTCCCAAAGCACAAGGCTGGTTTGTCCTACCAAGATGGCAGTGAGCTCCCCTGAGACTTAGTGGCAACTGCACCAAATCTTGTCAGGAAGAACCCACAATTTCCTGGGTGATGGGTTTTTTAAATCGTTTGACCCTTGTCACTGAAGGGTCTAACTGTCGTTAGAACCAGTCCTTGTCCTTGCATCTCAGTTCGGGGACTGTTTTGGCACTGATACTGTGTTGGCAGAGTGAACTTGGCCAACACGTTCACGTGTGGAGTGGGATGTACGTATATGGCACTGAATGCGGAGTGCATGGACTATAACGTCAGTGGAGTAAAGCCATGTTGGGGACAATGGAAGTGTCTTGTTGCAGCGGTACCAGGGGATCAAATTAGCAATGCTGTGATAAGATCCAATCAGCAAACCTCTTGGCATAGGGTTCTCCACCAGAGCTAGGGACTGCTCTGCTGTGATGATGCCAAGGTGGGTTTACCTTGGCTGGATGCCAGGTGGCCACTAAGCTGCTCCTTCTTAGCAGGACGGTGGAGAGAGAAAATAATATGGAAGAAACCTCATGGGAAGAAACCTTCCTGGGAAGCAGGGCTTCAGTACGTGTAGTTGTAGACGAACATCACAATAATGAATGCCCCCTCCTCCCCTCTCTTACCTTTTATTGCTGAGCATGACGTCATATCCCTTTGGTTGGTTTGAATCAGCTGTCCTGGCTTTGTCCCCTTCCCAAGATCTTGCCCAGTCTTCAGCCTGCTGGTGAGAGGGGAACATTGGAGAGACAGCCTTTATGCCGTGCTGGCGCTGCTCAGCAGCAGCCAAAACGCTGGTATGTTATCGGCACCTTCTGAGCCACCGATACAAAGCACAGCACCGCGAGGGCTGCTGAGAGGAACGTCAGCTCCACCTCAGCCAGAGCCAGTACCTAACGCCAGGGCTTTTTTCTACCTAGTCAGTGAGATACTCATTCTTACTGTGAGGACAGGGAAGGCACGGGGGGCTCATGTTGGTGGAGGATTTAGTAGGAGAGGTGTTGAGACTGCAACTGGAGTCCCAGCTTGGTCTCTCCACCACCTGGAAAGGGGGGTTTCACCCTTTGTAGAGGAAACTCATTAAAATGTCGTTTGCAGCCTTCATTTAGGAGAGCTGGTCTCTGGAGGGTGAACTTGGCGCAGGAGATTGAAGTGGGGATGACATCCAACAGTACATTTAATACAGAGTCCTCAGTACAAGCAGTCCCTTTTGGTTGAAAGCTCAGGGTGGGAGAACAATCACGGAGCACAGTTTGTGGTTGAGAACAGGGGTGTGGAGAGAAATTAGCAATATTACTGCTTACATGCTGGGGGGAAATGAAAACTGTGAGGAGCTTAGACTCACTGTGGGACTTCCGCTGACTTCCACAACCTCAGGGTATCAGGTCACCTTTTCTGTCTCAGCAGGCCGATGCGCTGTGGTCGTGGTCAAAGGCACTGGGGTTTCTAGCTGAGGGAGATGCACAAAACAACAGATACTGATGAAACTGGTTTAGTATTATTTTTTTCCTTAAATAAACTTAGCTGGGCACTGCTCGGCACGTTGGCCGCTCATCCAGCAAGCTGAATGTGCGGTATAGCAACGCTCCGGGTATTCCTGGGTTCCAAAGCTGCTGCTCTCAATGCAGAGATAGCCAGTGGGGTGTCCTCTTCACCCAGGACGTCAAGTGCTTGAGCAGTGGTACGTGTCATAACTTTCTACCCACTGAAGTGCAATTGTACACTCGTTACATAGTTTGCCTTAGGACTGTGTATAAATCACGTGGTTTGATGTTTATGTTTGGTGTAATCAGTGTCCAAAATTAATCTACTTAATTTTATAGAAGCGTCCATTTTGCCTTTTTTTTTTTTAAATGTTTGTTTGTCCTCATTGACTCAAAGCTACAGTGGAGCAGATAAGTCTGTACTGGAATGCTTAAAAGATCTTTTAATAAAGATTTTGCTTCTAGAGTTGTGTCACTGCAAATGGATTTCTCTTCTTCCGCCCTATCGCAAACTACCAGAAAAGTTTTTTCTTCTCAAGCTGTGTCATGACTGCCCTGTTAGTCCCGAGCCTCAGCCCCTGCCATAAAAAGCTTCTGATAACCCAGGCTTTGCCTACAGAGACATTCACCCAGTGATAACCAGTGCAAAGTACCTTCTATCCCTGCGCTCCGTCAGCATCCGTGGGCTTTGGTGCACCAGGGCGACATGTTGTAACTTGCTCTTTTTATCTTCTATATTTGGATATGTGACAACACCATGAAATCAGAAAGTCCTCTCTCTCTAAAACAAGTCCATCTTAAAAAAAGCAATTCTTTTGTGAAGCAGGAAAGCACCCTGTGTGGTTGCCATGGCGAGGGATGTCTGTCTGTGATACAGTGGAAAGAAACAAATTCGGTCTCCTCAGTAAAGGAGTATCTGTTGGCTTCTGCGTGTATCCAGGACTTTGCAGTTATCCTAAAAGAAACGATGAGAAAAAAACAGCTGGGAGTTTTTAATCATCCACAGAAGTAACCCTGAGATCACTGTTCTTTTTAATTACTACTGCTTTTACAGTGTAACTCAAACCTGCTTTTAATCTCTCTCCCTTGAGAAGAGCAGCCTTCACTCCAATGAAGTCCCAGCAGTTGCCTACAGCTGAGCCCCAGCTCTTCCATTTAGGACTAAAGCGAGTCCTTTTTTTGTGTCCTTTGTTGCCAATTCCCTTCTCAGCTCAGTTCAGAGCTGATCAGCTCTTAGATATACGCATGTATCCCATGGCAGTAAGCATACAGCAATCACTGCTCAGGTAGGTGAATTTTAAGAGCCTGGGTAGTGTGTTGGGAAACCCGCTGGGCAGCTTTGCCCTTTCCTCACTCACAGCAGCTGGGAAATGGCTCCAGGTTACTCTGAAATCGGAGCATTTGTCCTGTGAGGAGCATCCCTGTGACCTGCTGGTTCATGCACACCTGCGGGAGAAGAGGAGGGCAGCTGAGTCCCAGCAGCACCGTGGTGGTTCCCTGCCCAACTTCACCAGGATGGTCTTAGGAAAGCAGCGGAGCTTTAAGGAAAGCAATCCTTGCTCTCACATGGGGCCTCACAGAAGCTGGCCCCTGAGGAAGGGCTGGAAGCTTTTCCTGGGGCTGAGGGCAGTTTGGGTCAACAGCCCCCACAGCCTACCTGCATGGGGTGGGGGCTGTAGCTGATCACACAAAGTGTCTGTCACTGCATCACTCTGCAAAGCAGAGCAGATGGTGCAGGCCGCTGTGGCACCAAAAGCAGGGAGGGAGCAGTCCCTTCTCCTGGGGGAAGGTGCTGGTGGGACAGCTGAAGGACCAGCACCTGGAAAACTGGCTGGATCTGAGCTCACACTGGCTCTTGGCAGCCTGGTTTTACCCTTTATTTGATGGGGGTCATAATTTTTTGATCATTCCTCTCCATGCAATAACTTTGCAGCTTTTCCTAGACGTTCACACTTGGAAAAACTACATCCTACCTCCTGCTGGCCCCGTGGCACGGAGGGGCTCAGCTGGGGCAGCAGGCCAGGGGCTGTCGCGCACTCTTGAGCAGGCCACTCCTGAGTGGTCATGTTCAAGCTTTGGTCCCCATTTCTTACAAACTCTCCTTCTTTGGGGCCAGCCACGCACTCAATGTAACATCAACATCACTCATCTCCCCCAGGAAGATAGGGCAGGAGTTGGCTCCCAACACAACAGTCTTGTTTCTGTGCTCACTTACCTCATCCTCCTTTCTGCATGGTGTGGCACACCAGCCTCACCGGTGAATCCATGCTGTGTCCTGACATAGAGACAGAGGTGTTCCACTGCCAGTGACTCTTTAAAAATATATATGCATTTTTTACAATGCTATACAGCACAAAACCACTTAGGAAGTGGGCTCCAAACCTCACCCTTCTGAACATCAGTTGTGATGAAGGACAATTTGGTCACAAATTTGGTAACAATGGACCGGGCTATGGCACTATCACAGAATGAAATGCCTCATTTTTAAAGACATAACAACTCCCCCTTCCAAAACCAGACAGCTACAGACCTTCTGTGAACAACAGGCACACCCAGAAGATGTGTTGGAAGACCTGGCCATTTGTTTTAGTTGCTAAATTGAATAGCTGGCCGCAGGAGGCACTTCCACCTGGCAGGAGCTGTGGTGGAACTAGAGTTAAAGGTTGGTGCACTTGCAGTGACCTGCCCTGTCACTCACCAACTCCCTCGTTTCACTCCAGAACTGGCTGCTGGCCCATCTGATGACTGTTGGGGATTTGATGGCTCCAACAGCGATGATGAATTTCACAGGAGTTCTTCCTCCTCCCAGACCCAGGTTTAGTGCAGGAACCTTACAAAGGGCAATGCCTTTGCTAATTAATCACCCTTTTGTTTGGCTGGATGGAGAGGAGCCAAACTAACTCTCCCAACACCTGACTTGCAACAAGGACTCTAAATTCCCCTCTTAATGTCAACACCAAAGCCTGTGCTCCATGGGGCAGGGACAGGACTGCACTTTCCTAGTCAAAAGGTCTGTCAGGACTGTGGCCCCCACCACTCCCTCATGCTTGCTCCTGGCACCTCCGCTCTCCACCATACCTGGGGATGACAGAGGCAGGGACGCAGCCTTGCTTACTGGACTCCATCCTCAGCACTCAGCCTCTGGCTCCCCAACCTGCTTGGAAAACTCAAAGGGCAATTTTTTTCATAAAAGCAGGCTTCTCAGGAGACCTGTAGAAGGGAGTTTTTGGACACGTCGCACACAGGCAGAGGGGAAGAGGAGCATGTGAATCTTCAGGTGCTGAGGGCATGAGGGCCACAAAACCACCTTCCCAAAGTTGAGCCATGTCCTCCATCAGACTTCACAAGCTGTGGAGACGAGGGGCTGCAGTGCACGCTGTAGGCAGGATGCGTCACTCATTGCAAGTCCTTCGCATCGCTCAAGTGCTGTACCAAGTTAAGCACAAGTCAGCTAACAACATGGCACAGATCACAGAAGGTGGCCAACTCATTTTTTGCCCATGGTAAAAAGGTTGCAATACTGTGTACCAACCGATCCAGCTGCATGGACCAGCTTGGAGCTACTGTTAGGAGGGTTTATTGCCCCCAAGCAGGAGTGGGCAGTGAGGCCAGACCCTACACCCCTGGCATGGTTTACTGGCTCCAAATGCTTTGATGGGATTCGTTCCTGACCTGCTGCACAACAGCAGAACAGCATGTCGGGCTGCAGCTGTCCAGGGTCTGCAGGTATGCCAAGAAGTACAGCAATTCCCCCCCAACCGTTAAAGAGAAAACATTTTTTTTCAGTCTATGAAAAGATTTAAAATATGGAAATCCCTGAGTGAGAAATACCTGAACCTATGAAAAGTGGACATTACCAAAGCTATATTAATGAAGGTATGGCTTTGGAAGGTCATAAAAATGTCTTCTATTACTACTGCTTGAGAGCACACTTACACATAACTAAAACCCCCAAAGAGTTCACGGGAGGAGTTACCGTTAAACGCAGTAAGCACAGACAGTTCATCAGTGGAAGTTCCTTTTCTTTTACAACCAAAGAACTCATTTACTGTCAAACACCCAGAACGCAACATCAGTTCAGGTGCTCATCAGCCAAGGAACATGGTAGGCCAAACTACATCAAAGCCTGGTTTTTAGTTAGAGGGAAACTGCTATCCACCAGTGCTGGCACATAGGTAACTGCCAACACGAGACCCCACATTCTTTAGCATCACCAGCTTAGAAAAGGGTATAAAAATGGATTGGAGAATTAGTAAAATATTTCAGCATTTGGGGATCTTTGGTCGTTTCTCACCACATAAGGTCAAGTCCTGCTCTCTCCTTGGGGAAGATGACAAATTTAAATTTCCTCCTCTTCCACTGTCCTTATCCGGCATGACTTAAATCACTCTTTCCTGTCTGCTTTCTCTGTATTGGCACAGCCTATTCTTCTACACACTGTCAAATTCTGCTGGCTCCGCACCCTACAACACCACTTCTAAAGCAAAAAAGAATAAACAGAGACACGTGATTTCACACTGCATCACCAGGGATGACCGTAGTCATGTTCAGAGCGCAAAACTGTAACAGGTTATAGAAATTTACTGCTCATGATGATATAGAAACATGTTACTCACTAGTTACCACTCCCATGTTAAAAACGTTTATTCAGCTGCAAATGTTGCATCTTTCCAACAAATGCAAAACAGCTTTTTGGTGGTAAATAGCAGGTATTTATTTGAAATGAAAAAAATACTTCGGTACCTGAACTATTGCATTTAATCATGTATTGTTGTAATTGTGTTACTCTACCTTTTTGCATTGGAGACAAATATACAATGAACATTCAGATATCACAGATTGCACACTAGATAGTAAATCGTCAGGCCTTTTACATAACCACCAAAAAACAGATACTGGATTCTGCAATATAGTACAAAATTCCACACTCCAGTCTTAGCCAGTTATCTTCAATTTACTCCTGATGCTGTACAAATAAATGGCCATTTAACTAGGGCTTACAAGTTAATAACAGGACAAAAAAAATATACATTGCACTGACACAAAAAGTCAGCTGTGTTAATAGTCATGCAACAAGTAACCAAACTTGCTGAAATTAAAAATACTTTCTAAAAACAGTTTTAACTGCATAAGTATTTTATACACAGTTCATTTACTGAAACAAAAGGAGTCTTTAAATGATACAAAGCAAATATAAGTTTCTACCAATTTTATACATAAGAAAGTGCAAAATAACTTATCTAAAGTGTTTTGCTAGTGAGCTGATGAATGTTGGCTGGAAGCAGCCAACCCCCTCATAAGCATGACTTTACAGTTGCACACTACGTACGAATGTTAGGAGTACATGAGTAAGTATACTACAAAGAACAAGGCAGGAGAAGACATGTGAGGTACTTGCAGAGAATACAGTCTACTAGTGTACATGAGTATATTTTTGCTCAACAGATTTTTACATGGAAAACGAAGCAAGTATTTGCATTAGAAGCTTGAAAGAAATGGAAAAAAACCCTGCTCCCAAGTGAACAAGAGTTGCCCACAGCACCAGCTGCCAGAGGAAATACGAGCAGGTGTGTTTTTTCCCCCTCCACCTCCGACAAGCAAGAACGTGGGTTTTGGAACAGCGCGGCCGAAGAAGTAAGTCAGAGGGCTGTGGTAATTTGTTTGCGAAATGTCAGTTGGGACCCACGTCTAGACTACAGCATGTGTAAGGAATAACGACCTCGGGTTTTTTAGCACACTGCCAAACATCAGAAGCGCAGACCACCACCTGTACAACGTGCTGACGTGGCTGACCGCAGTCGACCACCTCTTCACTCACAGCCCACTATCCTCGTGACCCCGCACATTAGTACTATATGACAACTGCTGGCTTTAGTGTTTAGATTCTATCAGTGTTATTGTCATAAACCTTGTTTTTATTAGGGTTGAATTATGCGGCTGTACAAGTTCGAGTCCGTAGAAAAGAAGGCTTCCTTAAATTTGGTTCTGATTTGAAATCTGGAGGCAAGGGGAAGAAAACTCTGTGGACTCAAAGGCATTTAAGAGTTGTTAAACGAGCCTTTTCTTCAAACTGAAAACATTAAGGCCACTAGCCTGTCTTCTGAACTATGCTGGTTTCGCATCATTTTGGGAAGGGTGAAGGCAACGTTAGAGAAAACAGCTGAACACAGAAATTCCAGCGCTCTGCACATGCTTACTGAGGACCTTCTCTTGTTTTTAGGGACAAATCTGTCAGGGCAGCCGTGCAGCATGGCTACTTGTTCATCACTCTTTGGATCCAAAGAGATCTATTTGGGTCAGCTAATCTCAACAAACCTGCATTTACTCAACAGTGTGCAAGGGCTCTAGAGAAGCCTTTCTGTTCATTTGGGGACCTAGTATACATACCAAAAAGGAATATATCTCATTTTACAGACCAGCACATACATAATAAACAAACATGTATCAAAATACATATTTAACCTTCAGTGCATAAACAGGTGATACTAGGGTAAATAGTAAGTGGTCAGGATTAACAAATTATTAACCGCTACAAGCTCAAATCAAGAGAAGACAGGTGTGCTCCCACAGTGCCAAGGACCTTCTGGAAGGAGCTCACACCATCACAGAGGGTCTCGCATTTTTGATGGCGCAATTCCGAAGACAGTGCCGGTTTTAACCCTTTGCTGCCCCAGGGCCAGAGTCTGCCCAAATCACTCCAAATGAAGGATAATCTCATCTCTTGAGTGAAGACTCTCGCTGAAGTACTAGCAAAAGTGGGGCCACCTGTCTTCTGTTGGTTTGGGTCATATCTTTACCGCTATTTAAAAGAATCCATTGTGAATATACCTAGATCTAGATCAGTTTGTCACCCATTTACAAAATATATACACATATGTTAAAAAACAAAACTAAACCAAAGACCATCCTGCCCCCTACCCACCCCCCGCCCCACCCGACCAAGAACCCACTGGCCAGACCTCATTCAGAAATTCAGTCCATGGGCCTATCCAATGCACATGTTCCAACCCCAGTGGATATCAGTGTCTCTACTTCATCCCGCATGTAGTGCAAAATAAACGACAGAGTAGTAAAAAAATACTGCAATTAAATTCATATTGGAACTTAAAACCATACTGAAAATCTACTGCTGTCCTCAAGTTGATGCTATGTGCTGAAACATGAAGATAGCTCCTAGAAGCGTTTCTGACATGACTAAAATCACCCTGTTTTAGAGCAACGTCTATTGTTCCAAAAGTTTTTTTGCAAACAAGCTACAGGACAACAGCGGTAAAATTTTCTGCACAAGGAATTCATTCTGTACCTATATGCAAACCAATTGCTATTGACTAAAGAAGGTAAAAGCTGGTTCTTGCACTGCATGAATCAGCTGCTAATGAACATTAAGTAATTAACAAAACTGCAGCTCTGACATATGTATAAAAGAGGCCTTATTAAATATGAACAACACTGAGGTGGTAAATAGTTTGGTATAAAATGCAACACAAGTGTACAATTTAGTTCTTGGTTATCTTACAGCTAGAATAAAATGCTCCAAGTCCTAGTGTCAAAAACGTTTTCTTTTGAAAAAATCCATGTAATTCTATGAATAGCCATACTTAAATTAAGATACTGTGGGCAACTAAAAGAACAAACATGCACAGACTAAATTTTTAACAGAAATATGCATAATGCCTTTGAGTTTTCTTTTTTTTTTTTCTTTAAACATTCGTATTTAAATTGATAGATGAGTTAAAGATGCCACACAAAGTATAGTGGTTAATCTGAAGTCCCATGTAACAGGCAGTTAAGTTCATATTTTGATAAAAAGGCCATTATACCTATTTACAATATACACAGTTGCTTGCGAAGAAGGCAGATTTACAACTATCTTCTAAAAAGCCTTCCCCTCCCCGCCCCCCCCAGTAAAGATGACTAGCTCTACAAAAACAAGACAAGAACGGGTGTTTAGGATAAGTGAGGATTTTCTCAATAGCCACGTCAACATAGGTTTAGGGGTTGACAGTTCTCTTGGATTTGTTGCTATTAATCATGTCTTCCTGGGCCTTGCTCTTCACTTCATTATGCTGTTAGCCTCATTTACCTTCTGTCAACACAAATCAATTCAATGATCCCTTTTTAGTTTTTAGTGCTTAAAACTCCGTATGAACTTAAGTGTAAACAGACAATACTCTAATCCCTTCTGATCACTGCACGATACTCTCGCTAGTTCTTGGAGTGACAACAGGGCTGGATGAGGTCTCTGTTTGCCAGGACCCCATCAATTTCTGGGGCCCTCCTCTGAACCCCGCTCATGCTGGAGGTTGTAGAAGCAGTTCTGGCAGACTCTGACTGGTGATGAAATCTTCAAACGCTTGATTTCGGACTGAAACCTACTGCACCTGTAGAGGAAAACAAATATTGCTGTGAACTTTGGTCCTCTCCTGATCTGGCCATTGTCTGTGCAGATGTGGAAACTATCATCATGACTTCAAATACCAGAAAACTGTCCAAACTCATAGAATCATAGAATGTTAGGAGTTGGAAGGGACCTCTGGAGATTATCAAGTCCAACCCTCCTGCCAAACAGGATCATAGAATCTAGGGCAGGTTACACAGGAACGCATCCAGACGGGTCTTGAAAGTCTCCAGAGAAGGAGACTCCACAACCTCTCTGGGGAGCCCGTTCCAGTGCTCTGTAACCCTCACAGTAAAGAAGTTCCTCCTCATGTTGAGGTGGAACTTCCTGTGCTCTAGCTTGTATCCATTGCCCCTTGTCTTATCACAGGGCACAAGTGAGAAGAGGTTGCCCCTTCCTTCATGACACCCAGCCCTCATATATTTATACACATTAATTAGATCCCCTCTCAGTCTTCTCTTCTCCAGACTAAGAAGCCCCAGGTCTCTCAACCTTTCCTCACAAGGCAGGTGTTCCAGTCCATTAATCATCCTTGTAGCCCTCTGCTGGACTCTCTCAAGTAGATCTCTGTCCCTCTTGAACTGGGGAGCCCAGAACTGAACGCAGTACTCCAGGTGAGGTCTCACTAGGGCAGAGTAGAGGGGGAGGAGGACCTCCCTCGATCTGCTGGACACACTCTTCTTAATGCACCCCAGGATACCATTGGCTTTCTTGGCCACAAGGGCACAGTGCTGTCCCAAAATTATCTTGACAAAGAAATGCAATGCAGAGTGGCAGAAGCAGAATTTGACTTGTATGATCACCACAGAATCAGTGGAATGACTCTGCATGACAGGTGGCTTAAACAGCTGCTGTCACCCCTTTAGACTCAAACTATAGCTACAGAGATGAAAGTAGAAATACCATCTCTGTCCCAGTGGACCAGAGAACAGACTCCCACCTCAGTTCCTGGGAAAGGGGAGCTCATATACATCCTCTGTGTCACACACTTTCCTGTCTGAGGCTGCATCCTACTGGCTCCTAAATCTGTATCCTTACAGTCCTGCACACAGTTTACGTTTTGACCGGTTTGCTTGTAGACGGACAAGGACAATTAGTTGCTGCAAGAGAAGTTTGTCTGTTCGGGTTTTTTTGGTATTGTTTTGTTTTTTCTTTGCTAAGTTCATTTGTCTAGACTTTTTCCCAGACGAGCAAACGGGGGTTTTCAAAGCTGCAAGCAGATTTCATTTTCTCCTGATACTTGTCTTACTAACTGGATTTATAAAGAGGCTAGTCTGTCTTTTCCAGTTCCTCCCTAGAAGTTTTGATGGTTTTTCTTATCAGTTCTGTTCTGGTAAGGGAAACCTCAATCTTTCAGCAGAGTTCTGTGGTATGCAACAGCTTTACCTAGCCTCAAATTCTGTAGGGAAAAGAGCCCAAAGGAGACTGTTGGCTGGCTTACTTCTGGCAGAAGAGCTGTCCACAGTTCCTGCAATGGTGTCGCCTCTCAGTGAGTGAAAAACGGACTGCACAGCCTGAACAGCTGTCTCCCCCCTCGTCCTTCACCCAGTGATCAGCTGCAGACCGGCCAGGCTGATCGCTCACGGACCAGCTGAACACTCTGCCTCGACCATCCCCAATGAGAATTCTGCTGTGATCCCTGCAAGGAAAAAGCAAAAGCTTTGCAACAACTCTGGCACAGGAACGCGCAGACATCAATGGCCTATTTTGCATGTCAGAATATCTAATATGTTGAACTATTTGCATAGTAACAAATATGCAGATTAGCCTGGTCTGACTGAGAAATTGAGCTATAACAACACTCTGTGTAACATGATGCACCTGAATAAGTCTACTTCTTTTAGTATTTTTTTAATCTCAATCCTTGAACAAGGCTGTCCCAAACAGAAGCACCACAAAACAGCATTATGCGAAGGACAATGGCTGGTCCATAGTGCTTCCTGCTGACAACACTGAAAAAAGTTTTCAACAACTGCTGGTGAGCTACTCACTTAGAGATGCCGAGCGCAGTGATTTCTGCTGGATGTGCGTTGTCTTTGCGATCAAATGCTGTGTGCATAGTTAGTTTGCTTCTAAACACCAACTGACGCTCCCATCTGTATCCTGGAAATGAGCGGGAAGTAGGAGGGGAAAAGCAAATTTACTTGTTCTCATTTTTGTTCCCTATTCCCCCCAACATATCTGCATGTGTGACTTTGTGGAAAGAAAAAGATCTCCCCCTAGAGATAACTCCCTATGACCCAAGTTTCACTCAGGGAAAACACGTATTTCAACTGCTCTCCAATGCATGTTGGAAATGAGAGGATACAAAAAATGCACACAGCCTCCAGTTTCTCCAAGTCCAGTTGGGAGCTGCAGAGAATGGTGACATACACAGGAAAGCCCTGTACCAAAGCCTAACAGTACTGGGATACCTTCATTTTTAATTTTATTTTAATTATTTTGTTTTGCGCTTTAAAGTCAAGCCTCAGATTTCCAAATGCCATTAACTTTTCTCCATAAAAACTCATACGATGCTGTGTTTTGGGTATGTGACTAAACCAGTTTTGATGACATACCGGTGTTTTGGCTGTTGTTCAGCAGTACCTGCAGAGTGTCAAGGTTTTATCTTTTTCCCCACTCTGCTCTGCCCCTCATCCCCCATCAGGAGTTTGGAGCTGGGAGGAGACACAAGCTGGACAAGTGACTCAAACTGACAAAAGGGATCTTCCACACTGTATAATATCATGCTCAGCAATAAAATTGAGAAGAGGGTTTTTTGGGGAAGGCTGCCATTTGCTCAGAGACTCGCTAGTCATCATTCTGCTTGCAGGAGGTGGCGAGTGACTGCCTTTGCATCACTTGCTTTGTCTTCCTCTTTCCTTCACTTATTAGACTATTCCTATCTTGATGCACGAGCTCCCTTACTTTTGCTCTTTCTATTCTCTCCACCATCCCACTTGCAGGGGTTGTGGTGGTGGTGGCGAGCAAGTGGCTCAGCTGCCAGTCAGGGTAAACTGACCACAGCTTCTTGGGAAAAGCTTGAACAACATGCAGCCCTTGGACATTAATTTCTCTCTTTACCGATAATTTCAGAATTTATCAGCTATCCCTGCTCAAAGCTGCACAGACAGAGAGTCTGCTTTATGGGCCAGCGCTGACGGCACATTTATCTGACAGAGGAAGCATGCCCAATCTTTTACCTGGTTTAAGCTTGCTGTAGTGCCGTGCTTCAGCATAGCTGGGGTGTGAGGGGTTAACCTGAGCATGGGGATGCATTTTCGCTTGTCCCTCAGAATAATTCACAAAGATAAAGCCATCTTTCTCATCCAAGCTGAGCTGGTCTGACCAACGCCTGGAGTCATCAGAGCCGCTGTCCGCTGACCATGCTGCCGCTGCTCTGTTTGACGATGACCGAGGCCTGTGGCTGGTGCTGCTTGGTTGACTCTGGCTCTCCTGCAGTTTTGTGTCCTGGCCTATGCATGGATCATCCACCTCAGAGTCACTGCTGTCCTCTTCATGGGCTTCCTGCCCTGGATTTACCCACCAGGAGAGAAGACATTGTTAGCAAGGCCACTTGCTTATAGCCTGAGTCTTCTCCCTGTTCTGCTGCTGCACCACCTACAACTCAACTGTTACCACCACAGCATGGCCAGAGGGAAACCGCATGCAAGTATCTCAAAGCCTTTGCAGAGATTTGGCTCCTGCCAGGAAGCTCACCATTCATCTTTTTTGCACTGGTCTGTCAAAACCAGCGTTCTTCCGCTGAAACTATTTCCTGTGATAATCTGTCTGAGGTAGGCTATGATAGACACAATTCATAACATTTTCAAAAATGCTCAAGTTAGCAAAACCAAATCCTGCTGCCTTTCAGCAAAACTTATGCAAGTTCAGTTACAAACTTCTATAGCTCAGTTTCAGCTATACCGAAACTCTGGTTGACTGAGAAACATGATGCAGATTTGTTAATACAAAAAAGCAACTTCTGAAGATATTTATATTCCTAGCAACACTGAAAAATAAAAAAATATGTGTATTTATATAATAATTACTAATGAGTATCATGTGATCCAGATCCAAATCTAGATCAGATCTTCAACACAAAGAGGGTAAGAGGAAGATGAGATGTCTAAAAGAAACACCTATTAAACATGCATGAAAACCTTCTGAAAGGGGAAAATTATCTGGCCAGCACTGCTTGTCTACAGCATGCTGTTCCACCAATAGATTTTTAAACTCTGCTGTTACACTATTATTCCATTTGATTTAAAAAAACTGTGCATTAATTGGGTTCCTTGCCAGCAGAAACAGCCACATAGAGAAAAGTTCAATTTTCACAAAACAAAAGTAATGAAAGGCATGATTTCTTCTTACTCATAACAGTATGAAACTACCAGACAAGGTGGTGACCAAAGAACTCAGATGCTGTCTTTATTATACTCACTGGATGTCTACGGCCTTCTGAGACAAAATCCCCATCGTCCATTCTGCACTGTGTAACCACAGAATTTTACTTACGTATAGCAAAGATCAGGTAAAAGGCAAATACAAAACATTTGTCAGGGGACATACCTATTTGTGCTTCCTGACAGTCCTCTTGCATTTCCAGCATCTCTGCAGGCTCTGGAGCTGGTGTTTCTGGTACTTGCAAAAACTCCATCCGCCAGAACTGGTGGGACAGAAGATAAGCAAAGTGGCATGTACTGAACTCTTAGCTTTCTTCTGAGCTACTTCTAGATGTCTTATTAGAACTGGTAGCAGTGAACTGCTGTTCATAACTCCATACTAAGCCCTGTTTTGGGAGACTAGATGCTATGAGAAGACATCTGTGTTCATATCTGAATCACAAATGAACAAGTCTTGTGCTGTTATTTAACATCTTACTTGTTCAAATAAAAAAATCTAGTCCGCATAGCAAGCTGCCCAGTAGACTCCAGTCACCACATCACAATGGTGCACTGAGGAGAAAGAAAACTTGAAAGACTGCCTAGGAATGTCAGCGCACTTAAGGAGTTTGCCGTGAACATCCAGTGTCTATCTAACTTGTGGACAGGATACAGTGCACCACCCTGTGCGGATGGCACAGCTGGTTCCAGCACCAGCTTTGGGTATCGGACAGGACACCGTTGGATAGACGTGATTTCCCTAACTACTATTAAAGTGTAAATTCATTTTTCCAAGCAGTGATTCCCGGTACTTACCCGGACAACTCCGTCTGAATGTCCTGTTACTATGACGTTCTGAGTATCCCACTCATTCATCTCTGACACAAAGCAACACATTATTTGCTGGCTTCGGCCAGTGAAAGTGTTCACGCTTGCAGTAGGGCTGCCATTAATACTCCATACGTGGATGTAAGTGCCAGCACATGATACAATATCCCCCTGCAAAGACAAATAACACCTCTGTATTTCAACACAAGTCTCAGATTTTCTTCAGCAAATGTATAAGCCAGGTTCATTTATAAGCCAAGTTCAGCCACCAAGGCTGGCACTTTTCAGTGCCAGGAAGTTCTGTCCAAGCTGAGTTAGGCCACCTAAACAAATCCTTTAGCGCAACACGCATTTTTAAAAATTGAACATAGAAAACTAATCTTAGTAGCAACTTCTTTGTTGTATTTAGATCAATTCCTCCACTCTTCACAGCGTAACAACTGAACAGCATATTTTCAGTACTCTCCCTTCTCAGTTTTCAAAGACTCCGCTCATATTGACTCTGGTCTTTCACAAACATGTACCTTCTTCATGTAATTTTCTTCCTTATTGGGAAAAGAGCAACAGATGGGTCCAAACTAGTGCGGAGGGAAAATGGGAGCTGCAGTCTAAAACACAGGCAACACTACAACGACCAGACTACTAGCAGCTAATAAACGTGCCTCTTGCTACCCTTTCCTTGCATTACAGCCCAGTTTTGTCTTGATTTCAACCACTACATCTGCTCCAGTTGCTACATGGTCCATCCAGCCCTGATAGACCAGATAGATAAAATTTCAACTCTTGCAAATTCTTTGATGTGCACGGGAGCTGGGTAAATGGCAATCCTTAACTTCGAGGGCCATGAGAGAGACAAGCTTTTAGGACAGGTGTGTTTCTGCTGCAATTGTCACTGCAGCTTCATCCAAGGTATCTTCTGCTCCCTTTAAATTAAGTATAAGGGAACAGAAGTCAACCAAGGTCACATATCAAAATCTTATGTCCTGTGGCAGGTCTGACAACCCACTTTTAATGCCACAGTAGCTACACTGCTGCCAGCACTGTTAAGAAGCCCTTCCAAGCTCAAGCTGCTCTGCAGGGAATAAACTCATCTGTCTAGACACCAGTTATTCCCTAAACCAGCTAATTTGTTTTCAGACGAGTTATACAAGTTTTGCCAAATTAGCAGAAGAGCCTGGTTTGGTTTTCTTTGGTTTAATAATTTCTTGGTTCTTACCGTTAATTCATTTATACAGAGTGCTGAAACTGGAGCCCTATGACCTCGAAGCTGTGTTAGAAAAGAGAGTTTATTCAAATCCCAGATGATGCAGGTGCGATCCCGTGATCCGCTCACAATTATGTGATAAGCTAGCGATGCTGTTAAACATGTGACAGTGTCAGTATGACCCAGTAACGCCTGCAAAACAAAAGTCAGGAGGAAGAAGCTGCAATCAGGAGAGAGCACAAAAATGACACTAAACCCACTTATCTGAAAAGATTCAGATAATGCTAAGATGAATATCCTATCAGAAGATGCAATTGACTTACAAGTCAATTCAGCTGCCAACTCTTTTCTTAATTGAAAATGATAGGAGCACTATCCATTTAGAAAGTACTCTCACAAACCAAAATTTCAAGGGCCTAATGTTATATAGCTCTCTATTAAACAAAATGACCCAAACAAATAAATCAAACCAAAAAACACACTTCCAACCCATTCTGCATCCTCCATCCGCATCAGTATCCTATTTATAGCATCACTGTGTGTTCCAGGCTGCACCTGAAACTACATTCTGAAAACAGAAATTCTTTGTGAATATAAAATGACTTCTACAGAAACTTCTGTTGATGTTTGAGGAAAGATAAAAATGACAAGAAAGAGTTGAAACCAAAAAGTCAAAGTTAATTGGAAAGAGGTGAAAATGACAAGCATCTACTAGTATTAGACTCTGCTTTTACATTTTAGGCTTAACCTAACCTTTGGAACTGGAGTCTGGAATATGGTCAGAATACTGCAGCTTACCCAGGTACAAATCATTTGCTAAGGTATAAATGGTAAATGGCCTTCAATATGCTGCCCTGAAATTCAAGATACAGTGTTTTACCTTGCACTGCTCTTAAGATAAATACTTTGGAAACAGCTTTGGACAGTTGTTGGAGACAGTGCAAAGGAACTTAATAAAAAATTCACTAAATTTCTTCTCTTGAGTGGAAGCTTTCCTTCAGCAAAAAGTCCTGCTATTAAGATGCAGGAACAGTAACACAAACAATGATACACAGCTTCTAGAATATTTTTAGGTAGCTGGGGGGAGCGTGGGGGGGTTGTTTTGGGGGTTTGTTCTTGGATTTTTTTTTAGTAAACACAAGACTTACCCTGCACTGAGCTGCAATCAACTTTAAAGCATGGGTGCTCATTTGTTAGATTAAAAATTGATGTTTTGAATTAACAAAGCAAGAACAACTTAAGGTTATCCTGAACAATTAGACTCTGCTCCACAGAATGAGCAGTTTTGTGCAGAAGTACAATTTAAATATATACATTTTGAAAGAAGAAAGTAATTAAAAATTTTCAAAGGAAATTGAATCTTTACAACAGTCTCCTTCACTGCCCTCCCTGACACAGTTTTCAGAAGGAGGTATTTTACATAGCACACTACAATAGAGCAGATGATTTCACAGAACACCTGAGGTTGTTTAGCCTGGAAGAAAGGAGGCTGAGAGGAGACCTCCTTGCTCTCTACAACTACCTGAAAGGAGGCTGTAGTGAGGCAGGGGTCAGTCTGTTGTCCCAAGTAGCAAGTCGTAGGACAAGCGGAAATGGCCTCAAGTTGTGCCAGGGGAGGTTTAGGTTGGACATTAGGAAAAAAATATTCACAGAAAGGGTTGTAAAGCACTGGAACAGGCTGTCCAGGAAAGTGGTGGAGTTCCCATCCCTGGAGGTACTTAAAAGACATGTAGATGTGACACTTAGGGACATAGTTTAGCGGTGGACTTGGCAGCATTGAGTTAACAGTTGGACTTGATCATCTTAAATGTCTCTTCCAAGCAGAATAATTCTATGAGTCAATGATTCTAACACACCTGTATAATTTTGTTAGCATCGCTACCAAATTCCCCACCTCTCCAAAAAGCTCCTGGTGATCAAATATCCTTAAAAATTATGCCATTTTAAAGACATTTTTCCCATGTCCAGTGCAGATCAGTACCTCTGTTCTCCAGAGGTCTGCTGCAGTCACGGTTTCAAAGCTTACTATGTGAGCAATAGACCTTTCATAACTCTTTTGCTCTCATAACATAATTTATGTAAAAGGCATCTTTATTGTATTTTACCTGTTTCAGTGTGAGGGCTTTAGCTTTTTCTTTGGAGATGCCCATTTCCCACACACACACCGCTGTACTTGTTCCTCCTGTGATAACTAATTTGGGGTTGGGGCAAATGGCACACAATATCTGACCCCATTCTGACAAACATTCATAAACAATTACTGCCTAAAAAGAAAGAAAATAAAGAAGAATTACTTGCAGGATTAGTGTTTGGTAGGATAAAAATAAAAGCCCGAGTGCCACCCTGCACATTTGACCATGAAGTAATGAAGATATTGCTGCTACCCCTTATAGAGTTTTTCCTCAAACAGAAGTAATTCCAGCCTCTGCCATATGATGCCTCCCGAGGGGAGATGAGTTTTAACTGCGTAGATTTCATTAATTCATGTTCTGCAGATGTGGTAAAAAATGCGTATTAATTGGTTTATGCCATTCTGCCAGCATTCTGATGAAGACCATCAGATAGGGAGTGATAAAACATACGCAGTACAAGATTATTTCATTCACATGTGAAATAAACTTTTAATGTTAGATTTTTTCATTATTGGGTACTAACTGCTTTTGGTACATCCAGCACTGAAACAAATTTCAGGTTACAAACCTTGTCCGACTCGTAGGTACCCAGCCTACAGCTGAGATCCGCATAGCCCCAGGCAAAAGTTTTATTCCATGTAGGTGGGATAAGAACCTTATTCTGTTCTACTGCCAGAATGCCTTTATCAGTACACACAATCTGTCCCACAGGCTCCTTGAGCTCTAAAAAAGAAAACGGGGTTATGTTTTCTTGCTAGCACAGACAAATACTATCTGATCCCATTAAATACCTGACACCCTGCAAAAGCAGGATCTCTGTATTGGCTACGTTATGTAAACCTTTGCTTCACCTGCAACGATGGTAACTTCTACGTTCCTAACAAATGTAGGGCTAAGCCCCATCAGTAGTGGTGAGAACACCCCAAGGATCACAGATGGCTCTGATGTCATCTGTGATGCTGCACAAGGTGTTCTTCAGGCAAGATGTCTGTTGTCATTAAAAGTGATTGTGCCATTTTCCGCACAAGTGAAAATAAGTTTTGGATATTGATTCCAACATCTTGGCTAAGCGTTCCCATGGTACATTTCTGACCACAGCCTGTGGTGTCCTACTTGTTTTTCTCCAAGCTTTGCAAATACAGATCAGTGCTTTCTAGTTTCTTGTCATAACAGCGTAGCTCTGCCCTGTGCAATAGTACGTCCTTCTCTCTTTACAGCAGGCAGGCACAGATTCATTTCATCAACTAGCAAAGAAATCACTGCATAGCACTGACGTGCCTCACTGCCAACTAACTTTTGTTTAGTCCAATCTCAGGTATGAAGTCAAAACCTGCCTTTTTTAATCTCAGTGCAGCTCTCAACCCCACCCTTTCCTGACAGCATTTCTCAGTATTTCTTGGCACTGCAATAAAGAATCCTTCCACTACCAAAATCACAAGAATTAAGGCTATTGCAGGTAAGGTACCCCAAGTGCTGTTTGTCGAATGAAAACTTTAAAGAGGTACCCAATTTTATCCCTCTGTTTTTAAAAACTTACATTAAACCAGCACAGATTTGGTGCGTCCCAAGTACACTTTAAGGTAGCTACAAACATAATCTTACAGCATTAGGATAATTTAAATTTGTCTTTCTCACAAAAGTACAGGCATTAAGAACATTAGAACTAAGCAAAACATGGAAAAGGATGGTCTTGCTGAAACTCTGAATGCTACAGCAAAGAAACAGGAATAATTAGCAAGTTTTTAGTTTACCTTTCACTGGGGCAAGAGATGGCCGCAGGTTGTCCAAATGATGGAAAAAAATCTTGTCACTTGTGGAACCAGGGGGCACAGAGATTCCCACAGCCTCTCCGTTCAGTCGGCTTCTAACACGCTTTGGTGGGTGTGGCTTTTTGAAGAGCTGAAATTCATCAAGAAATTAGTTATCATCAAGAAGTACGGGTTTACATGAGCACAAACTTAAAAAGATCATCAGTACATCCAATTTACCTTCTGAAAATTCTGCAGGTCAGCAAACGTTACTTAACTGTTTGCAGTTTTCACTGATAACTTACGGCAATTATTTCAATAAAACTTTAACTATGAATACAAAATCCAACAAGGATATGAACTACAAAGTAGTTTTAAAGCTCCCTCTAGTTCTAAAAGCAGTTGAAGTAAAGCAAACAAAATTCCCAAAGTTGATGCATAAGGCGGTATTAAATTCTAGCCTAAGGCAAACTGAAAGCTAATTTTTGGCTTTGAAACAAACTGTGTCCCACAAACAGCAGCTCACGCACTTGGAGGCAGCCGGGCTACCAAAGAACAGAGTGACAACACGGGTGGGCGTGTAACTGGACCATACATGACAATCACGCACAAGAAATGTGTCTTAGCACCTGGTTATCTTCTGCCTAGCTCGTTATGATGAATGATTGAATTTCCATTTTACTGTTTCAGTGGCCATTCCTGGTGTCTCAGACAGTGTTAAACAAGCTGTTCATCGCTTCTAATAAGCTGTGATCATCAATGACACACACTAAGGTTTATCACATCATAAATTCATAACAAACATCTTTTACGATAGATGCTATGTGTTGTAATATGTAAATGAAAATACATATTGAATGGTATTTTATAAGATTTCAATGACTCCTTTGCAGTGAGGCTATTACAGCACTGAAAGGAGAACTGAAATGCCAAGGCTGAAAGTTATTTTCCTAACAGCCCTTCAAGATGTGCTACCTGTTTGCCTATCCAAAGCAGAGGGAACATGCATAAGCCTGAGGCAGCTGAGCTATGAGCATGCACGCACGTGTCTAGTGCTCACACCTACACTCCCAGTACGAATGGTAACAGGCCTAGGTGCCACAGCTCTCCCTGAACTACAGCCTGCCTCCCTTCCCAGTGAACTGCTGCAAGATGGAGAGAGAAGAGACATCATAGTGTTCACACAAGACAACAGATCTCAAAAAACGCCATTTCCAGCAAGAAAAACCCAACTCTTCTCTCTCCTTTAAGGGACCATTCCTCTTGCTTATTTATTCTGCTCTGCTCCCCTAGGCTCTGGCATCTCAGGAGCTTCACAGGGTCCATGACAGCCCTCTTCAAAACACACCACCAGCTCTGGAACGCTTTGCTGCACAACTTTTTAAGATGGGAAACAGAACTATGAGGGTCATTACTGGTGGAAGAGATGGCATAAGAAGATGTAGTCCTCACGTTACATCTCCATGCAGCAAAGGAGTGAAAAGGTGCACAGCAGCCACGTCACTCAGACAGCCTGCCCTAGATGCCCTGTGGAAGGTCACGGAGGGTCATAGTAAAACTCTACAGTTACACAGAAACATGCTCCAAGAGCACTCACCACCAAAAATGACTTAAGGAAGGAGTTTTGAGTTTTCGGAGTTTCTTGCAGTCTGCCTATTTTCTTTAGCAATGCGTCACACAGTTTCTGGTAGATCTCATCCTAGGTTTGTACCTAACAGGCATTTAAAGATTCAAGCAGACCTTTGGACTCTGCTGCGATGCTCTTCCATTGCCCTAATCTTAGCCCTAGTCTTTGTCTGTTCATCTGGCTTTAGCTGAGCCACGTCTGATTATCATCACAACCCAGTGCTTATTACTTAAGAGGAGAAAAGCCCACAGCCACTACGTATCTAGGTTATGGAGAAAGAGAGAGGAAGGAAAAGGAGAAAAGCAGCCACAGAATAGAAGAGCAGTTTCTAGCCTTCCTTCCAAGCAATGAGAGACAGCTGTTAGTGGGTCCCCACAGGAAATATCCTGTTGCTACAATAAAAGCATTATGTGCTGCTGTTCCCAACACTCAAGTTGGGTTCCCAGTGAACTGCTGCAGCTACCTGTGGTTTCCACCAGATCCAGGATTGGAAAAATTCACATTTAAAAGTTTTACTGGCCAGCAAAAAAAATCCTCCAGAAGTGACTAACTTAATAAAAGGAAAAAACAACAAGAAAAAGAAAAAATGACAAGAAAAAGGAAAGAAACCCTCAGCCCCTAAAAACGCCTAAAAATCCACAGTAAAACTGTAGATTTAATATTACATTTAACAATTTTACGCAATCTCTTAAAACAAATATAAACTTTAAAGCTTCACAAAAATGTGTCTATACAGCTCCTCAACCCCAGGTGTCCTACAAGAGTCAATCTTCTTATGTTTTTTTTCAATAGCCTCTTCAAATATATTGCCAAGCCCTGAAGAAAGCCAAGAGACTGGTGTAAAAAAAAAAAAACCAAAGAAGATTAAGTTATTCTAGAAATTATTTTATTACAGGATAATTTAACGTTAGGCATTACTTTGAAGTTGCACTTTCACTGCTCCCCTCTGACTTTGCTGAAGTAAGATACTTATTTTTTTCAATGCTGATTTTTAGAGTTGAACCATAATTGATTTTTCCTTTATTTTAATGGTACAAAGCGAAAAAAAATAAAAAGACATTTCTCATTCACAAGTAACATCCAGTGTTGATCTTTGTTCCATTTATGATGGAAATGTAAATGATTTCACATCACTGGAAGAATATTTATAGAAAAACACTCCCAAGAAGTTTCACTCCTGAAACACTTTCCTGTTCTATGAATACATTTCAATTTGAGTGTCGTTTGGCAAACAAGAATCCTACGAAGTGTATACCTGCTTTGGTATCTGTCCAAAGTTATTAATGAATCCTATGGTGGCAGTCTCTTTTAATGGATCATTGATGTTATATATGTCCACTTGGCCCTCATAGAAGAGATGGTGAAAGACATTGACAGCTTCTACTGCTGCAGGACCTTGCTGTTTATAGCCAAAGATTAAGTCAATCCACTCATGCAGATGTGCACTCACAAAGTCACATTCCAGAGCCTGAAATTCAAAGGGCACACATTAAAACCAGCTGTATCAGCCATCGGTTGAGTCTACTACACCTCCCACAAAGAAAATTGTAGACTATATTTTGACATATTCTTTTGACAAAGCTTTTCACTGAAGCATGTCTTGCCTCAACGTACTCCCTAGCCAGAAAGGAAGGGGAGGAAATCCCAGCTCTACAGACCTTTGCAACAATTAGCCATCAACCCAGAAATCATGGACTTGCTAGGAGCTGTGACTGCATGAATCGAGCTTAGATTAATATGCAGTGGGAAGTCCCAACTGACGGTTTCTGTTGTCATTGTTAAAATGCAATTTACCTCCCGATGAACTCTGATAAATTCACGAGGATCTCCTTTTGCCCATGGGGGGAGTATTACATCACCAAGTTTAGTGCCATTTTGTTTGCAACCTATTAAAAAAAAAGAAAGATTTTTTGAGAGAAGCACTGAAACTGCACTGCGACAACAGTAAAAAAATACCAAATTCTAACATCTTTCCTTTATAAAGCAAGCCATTTCAGTCCTTTTTTAAGAAATAGTCTTTTTAAATGTCAGGCAATAAAACATTAAAAATGTTTTTGATTGCTCACAGGAGGAAGAATTCAAATATTCCTTGTTAATACTTTTGAAGATGATGATAGTGTTTCAGCATGTGCTCTTCTGAACAAACACTGTCCTTCTAGCTAGAGGCATTGATTAGATCACTCCTCTTTAGGCTTCACCATTTCATAATGTACAGTCTGATGTTTCCCCATCAAGTGCTCTTGGAACATGATTATTTTGTCTTTATTTTTCTATTTAGGTAAATTTCTGATTTCTCTCCTTGTCACGGGAAAGACCCACTCTAGTGCATGAAAATTAATGAAAACAACACCCAGTAAAAGAGCCTTCTGCAATCACTGCACAACCAGAATCTCATTATGTCAGTTTAGCCTGCACCTAAGCAGCCAATCCTGCTACCATAGCAGCTGCCCATTTTGCACCCAGAGTGATCAAGATTCATTCTCCTACCTCTTTTTGACTTCCTCGTTCTTGTTCTGAGAGGAAAACTGGAATAAATGTACTAGCCCCGATTTAGGAGAGGGAATAATTTCCTGTATCTGGTATCTGTTCAGTATATATATATATAGCAATAGCACGTCAATTGCTCAATTGTTTTGAAGAAAATAAATCCCAGTATAAGACGGTGTAACAGCAAGCTGTACCGAGAAGCGTTGGTGGAACCGTATTTCATTCCAGGATTCATTTTTTTCACAATACAAACATTCTGCATCAAGGAATGGGATGATTGTTTTATCCATGAGGATGGCTACCCATCACAGGAGTGCAGGCTATATATTATTTTCATAACAGTGAACAGCTAATCACAAGACCCACCACAAGCTTCACACCCAAGGACACTGGTGATTCCCCTGGGCATACATTCATGGCCACATACATTCATCTGGGTCCCAGAATAACTCCCTTCCCACTCTGAAAGTTAAATGGAGGCATGTTGCCTCCTTTTTACTAAAAATGTATTTGTTAAAGACTTCCCATTTATATTCTTGTTTTATTGCTTGTTGCCAAGAGACGATCCCACACTTCCAGGCTTAGAAGAACACCAATAAATTTCCAGTTTTACAGAGGTAGACAAGTACTAAGTACATTGCTTGCATCACCAGACTTTGAATCTTCCTCTCTTTTTATCTGGGGGCAAGAGGAGCAGGACTGCTATGAATTAACACAATCGAAAACATCACACAGTGCTTGACAGTTGTTCATAGCAAAATCTCTCCTGTTGTTCAAATGCTCAATGAAGAATTTCTAGGACTCTGATGGTCACAGTTCAAAATTACCAGATACGGAGCACAGTGGAAAAAACCTCAACATTTTTCTGGTAATGGCTACACCCTTCTGTGTGGAATATACTTGGGAGAGGTTTTGCAGGGTGTCCTTTTGGCTTGGTTTTTGTAAGGTTGTGCTTCCAGTCTCTTACAATACATTTTGAATAATGGATTAGAGGCTGTTAAACCCTACAACTGGATTGATCTCTATTATTACTATTAGATTCACAGCACAGAGCTCAGAAAATAAGAGCTTAATGCCACTCTTAAGACTGGCATACTAAGGAACATGTATCTCCTGTGGCCAACAGGTGTGGAATTTGACTCCTGTTGAGTAATCTCACAAAAGCAACTGTGACACTTCAACAAAACCTTTAGGAATAGTTTAAGAGGAAGTTCTAAAAGTGAAGACTCAAGATTTTGCAAAGCTTAAAAAAATATGCAAAAATGATGGTGAACAGCATAATGGAGTAGCAAGTTACCTGAACCAAAATGCAAACCAGAGAACGCCAAGCAAAATACAATTATCTGGGCATTTTGAGCTGGTAAAAAAAAACCCAACAGAATTCAACTAAACCACGCCGCTCCAAATATTTCCTGATGAAATTATTCAGACTTTCAAATATAATATTGAAGAAACATGTAGTATCAGGAAATACCAGAAGTAGTCCTGCTTATGCTTTCGTATCGGAATGCTCAAGCCATCTATAATTTCCTCATCCAGTTAAACAGACCATTTTCTGCCCAGATTATGAGACACTTTTCTCATGTTGGGCTGTCTGGCAGTGCTCTTGCACCCGCAGCAATGCTATCAAGCTCCTTCTGCCTACCTAGGTCAAAATTGTTGGAATTGAGCAGGAACTCGGGAAGGTAGAAGAACTCTGGGATGAGCTCCTTCACATCTGCCATGTTGTGCTTTGATGCTGAATACCAAGCCTCCCGTACGCTGTGAAACATTCGGTCAGCCAGGTCAAAGTGACCACCCTGGGGGACAGAGCGAGAAGCATGTCAGTATCAAATCATCTCTCAGCAAAGATTTTGCCAAGAAGGCAAATCACAACATCCTCTGCTTAATAAAGACACTATAGAATGTAACATGTTTCTTCCTCTAACACAACAGATTTAAATAGCTGCATTACCTTTTGCTACACAATAATAGTAAACATAAAACACTGAGATACAGATACACAGAATTTTGAGAGAGCCATCCGGTCCTGTTTCAAAGTTTAGTCACTTCCAGAGAAACACAAATCTTCTTGCCTGATGGCTTCTGTCTAGGAAAATATTTGACATGTAATGTTACAAAACCATCAAACTGGCAAATACTTCGAAGCTCTGCAAACGTTAGCTTATTTTAACTCTCACTACTAAAATGGCTCTTTGGATGGACATATTGGTTTAAATTAACAATCTTTCAACACCTCCAGCACAAAACTAAACAACTGGCATACTATACTTTCAACAACGGACAAGTATAGCATGATGAGCAAAGTATTTTTCACAGTGAAACTTGCTTCATTTTTGTCTGCTGGTATTTTATTCTGCATAGATCTAGAAAAACGTTAAAAATTTTAAGAACAAAATGTGAATTCCACCTTTTACAAAGCAACATCAAAAACCTCTCAGGCAATAACAACTCTGCTAAAACTATTTCTTCTACCATATCTGATGAAAACAAAGCTGCTTGACTGTATTTTTCACTGAGGTCTCAAATGTACAGCAGGAAAGAAATACAAAGTGTGGTGATGGAAGTTTACCTGTAACCTTAAGAAAATCTGAGTAAAAGGCTCCATCCGAACAAGGTAGGAAGCCACAATCATGGCTGATGAATAGTGGGTCCCATAGTGATAAGCTGGGGTTTCCCCTGCAGAAGATTAAAAATCATAAACAACAAATAAAGCCGTTAGGTGACAGAATCAGTACTAACTGAAAAGAATTTAATTAATTTTGATTAGTCTGTGACCCTTGGACACATTTAGGATTGGAATTTGTAATTTTCATTCTTGAGAATCTGAAAAGTTTGTTTTGTTGTGGTGACCACTTGAGTTTTGGCTGCAGCCCAGTAGCCCTAATTCAATGGCTTCTGCAGAGCAATACTGAATGGTTAGTCATTTTTTCAGTAACTGAAGTGTTGCAGCGCAGCTATGGCAATTTCTGCTGAAGGAACTTTTATTTTTACAGTTAGTCTTCTTGGTTACTTTTGAATTAAAGGCTTGGACAGAAATACATCTTAGAATTGTTGGCTATGGATTTAAAACAGTTTTTACTTTCTTAATTTCCTGGCAAAAAGTCTGCATAAATACACTCAGAACATACTGATTCATTTCTAGAAACGAATGCCTTTGCCACTTGCTGTTGTTTGATATAGTACAGCACCGCAGTAGTTAAAACAGGCTTGTGTCTTCAATAGAAGCACACAGGAATAAATGTTTCACATAATTGCTGCCTTGCCAAGCACACATTTTATTTTCAAACTATAAGGAAACTCTAAAATCAAGAATACATAACTTAATTGCATCTCATGCTGAGGATTTTTTTAGCTAAGAAAATGATGTTTCCTTAGCAAAAAAAACATGTATTAAGGTAAGAAATTAAAAAGCTATAGCACTGCCAATGGCAGAATTATTCCCATTCCTTTGTTTAACTTATGTTCTTGCAGCAGCACCCCAACAGTAGAGACAGCTGGTTGGGTGCTTCATGTGCCTGCCCATTCTAGCCTTTAGACAATGTTAAATGGTTCGGAATGTGCAACTGTTTTGTCTTTACAAAAGCTGTCATTCAGATTTAAAACAAACAACACAGCAAGAAAACCAATGCCCCTTTGCTCTAACTTAGTATTTGTTGGAGAGTCAGTAAAAACCATGGTAGAGTTCTGCACATCCACATCCAGACTTCTGGATCCATAATATAAAAATCCCTGACTCCTATTGTATGACAGGCACACATCCCTCTGATCTTCCTGCAGGATGTATCATTACTTACCATTGGGATCTTCCCAATCTTTGTATCGCTTCTTGTACTGGGCTAACCTGTCTTCTGTTTGAGCTCCCATAGGCTTGGCCAGATTTCTGAATGTCTTGGGATTTGTAAGATCCAGTTCCTTTAAAAAAAAAACACCAAAACCAGACACTAATTTTATACTCAAAAAGAACCCAAACTGAACAAACCCTTTCAGCACTGCTGATTACTATATTTAATACCACATATCTCCTAAGGGTATAATCTCTTTTTTTTTTTTTCTACACACACAGCAGGTGCAATGTTGGACATGCTTCAAACACTTCTTCAGTCTGACCAAAGCAAGTGAGCTTTTTTATTTTAAGACACATCTGGGCTCTGGGTAATTTTTGCCCTGCTCCCTTTACCCTGTTCTCCAATTCCCACTAATTCTGTTCTTGAATACTCAACATGCACCCTAATAATATTTTATGTTATGGTCTAGCTGGTAGCAACAGCTGGCCACAAAAGGATTAATAGGATGATTCATCTTTTTCAAAAGCAAATTCTTCACTGTGGGGCCATATGTCACAGTAGCCCCTACTGTGACTGTCTTCCAGACAAGCACGCCTTCTCTGTGGGATAATGTCCTTCGGGATATTCAGCAGAAAGCTGATGCTAAAACTTACAGGAATTGCTGCAACATAGAGGGGCAACTGCCTTAGACTGAGCTGTGTATCCCAGCCCTCACCTGTGCACGGTCCAGTAACACCTGCCAAATCCGCACAGGCAAGGACCTGCCCACATGGGACAGCCCAGAATCTCTAATATCTCACCCACTGATAAGTGGGCGGAACATTACAAAATAAATTAAATCAAACACACGGTGATAAAGATAACCCTCAGTTTTACCCAGGCAGTATGAACCAGCTGTTATATTTGCAAAACCTCCGACTTATAAAAGATAACTGACGAGGCTGACAGTAGAGTTTACTTACCTCTGAATCATAGTCTGCGAGGATCCAGGGGAAGACAGGGTACTGCATGAGATCGTTATAGGATCTGCCTGCCAGCGTATTTAAGTGCATCAGGTACTGGAAGTTACTGATTTCTCCTCTCTTAAGGAAGACAGATAACAACACTGTAAAGCGCTCACTCTGCAACAATCAAACGTCTACGTTCTCAGACTGTCAAAGTGTTCATCTCTCCTCAAACATACGAAACCTCTTTCAATACTACAGTGCTCACTCTACTTTTACTACAGCCCCTCCCCTTGCATTTCCAATGGTAGAACCATTTCCTATTTGATGACGATATCATGAAACACTACAAACTAAAATGTTGAGCTACACTGTCTACAGCAGCATATGCCACCTGTTTGAATAAGAGGATGAAACTTGTGTGCATTGATTAATCACGTATTACTAAAAATGTAGAATTTAACTCCAAAAAAACCCCAAATTGTCATACTTACTTCCCATCTTTGTGTAACAGATTTTTCTCCTACTAAAGTGCTGAGCAAGCCAGACCTAGTAGGAAGAAGGAAGTGCATTTTCTGACTTAGCAGTAAGATCAGGGTTACATCTTCACAAGACAATACAAAGTTTTAAAACTTATAAGTTGTAAAAATTAGAAAAACAAGGTTTTGTTGCTTATTGCTTTAGCAGTGCCTTTTTTACTTCTACACACCGTTAAAATGATGCACATTAGCTGTGCAACTCAGTGCAAGTACAAATGTATCTAACAGGCTGCTGATGAGGAAAATAGGTAATAACTTGGACAAATCTAATGGCTTTGGCACTCCAATGCCCTTCAGAACATATCTGTATACCAATAATATTAATCCTGATAGCATAGATTAATTAGTAAGAAGATATACCAATGCTGCCAATGATATTAGTACATTTAAAAATAACTGGAGCACAACATCACTAGTTCTTTACTTTGGTAATGCCTAATTCTAAATTCAGGTTGCAGTGCCCTCCAGTGAATCCTGACCATAACGCAAGCTTGACTGATTTGCAACTGATGAGCTACAGAGATTGTGAGGAACAGAACCACCTACCCTTGCTCTACGCTGGTGTTTGGTCTCTGCCCAGACACTGACTCTGAACTGTCAGTTAGAGATGGCACCACAGCCAAAAACCTGCAGCAGCAGTTAAAAGAAGATTATTAGTGGTTTTGTCCTTGGTATGTCTTCTCCTTAGAAACAGGGTTCATTTAGTTCAGTTACAGACTTTGTTTTGAGCAGCTATGTAACATCTTCAACAGAATTGGAATGATCCTCTTCTCACTGAACGCTCACAGCCAGTTTCACATGCAGGCACCAACACTTCCTAGTGCTCCCTCCGAGCAGCTTATCACTCTTGCAATCTGCTTCTTGTTGTTAGGTCACTCTTAGGCCCAAATATGGCTCAACACAGATATTAGCAAATATGCGGATTAAATGTTCCAACTTATTTTACAATACCTTTGATAAACTTTGTTTCTAACCCCTTTTTGGAAAGCTAGAAGATAGTTCCGTCCGTCTCCTGAGAAAACTTCAATTGCAATTGGCTGAAAACAAAGAGGACAAAGCCATGTCAACGCTAATGCATTTGCTCATCACCAGAAGGCGAGGCACAGACCAGTTCAGTCATACTGTACTATATCTGGCACCAAATTATGGTAAAGCAGTCTTTGCTTAGTGTGGCCAGATGTTTTATTTTTGGAACACTAAAATTCACTAATACACCCAATAAACTAAACCCTGGTAAGCCAAATTGTCAACCAAGGATGCTCAACTTCAGCACTTCAATGTCAACACAGTGAATAGCTTCACTTTCCAAATACTGATCAGTTACATATTTATTTTACTTTTTAAAAATGACAATACTGTAAAAATATTCTAAAGTTGGCTCCTCAATCCAAATACAGTGTCCAAGTTACCTGCAAAAGGTATCTCCTTTTATGTACTTCCTTGATATCTTCATATGCAAAAATACTGCATGTTCTTTTGAGTTGACTTGGACCTTGCCTCGCTCCCCTGGGTATGATTGGCTCATGCATCCTGTAAATGAGCAGAAACAGGCAATAGAGAAGTGATTAAAAGGAAGAGAAAATAATTATTTTCTTAATTCATATGACAGTCCAGTTACAGAAACAGATGACTTTCACAATATACTGTACTAGATCAAGCAGTTTGTGAGCACAGAAGAAACTGCTCCTGAGGTCTTCCTGAACCTGACATTATTTTGGAGTTCACCCTTCAAAAATCTCATTAAATACTTCTTGTTTAGCTATTAAAGACTGAGAAAACTCTAATCTACTCACTTTGGAGGCAGTGTCTCAATATCCCGTATTTCTCTGGTGGCTGTCATTGTAAATCCATCAATAACGTAGAAGTGCTCTTTCCCAAAGAGAAGCAGCCCTTCACTGGTGTCAAGGCCCTGAACCCGAGCACAGCGGTACATGTGCTGAATCTGTAACGAAAAGCAGATACTTAACAAAATTAACTTTACGAGCTCAGGCTCAAACCATTACTTTGTTAGAACAAGCCCCAGACACTGCTTTATCACTTGTAGATACAGCAAAAATTCTATTTCCCCCCCTTAACCAGAGATAGATATATATATATATAATGCCTGCGATTAGCAAGTGGAAAGGGAGTTAAATAAAAGTCTCCTCTCTATGATATAGATTTATATATTACCCAACTTACCCACTTGCACCATGCTTCTCGAGCATATTGTAGAACATGTAGTCTACTTAGCGATGATCACAAATGTATTTACTCTTACACTTCAGACAAAGTCTGAAATATCTAACACACAGCACAGTCATTCAACACTGTTCTTGGAGATAAAATACTAGTTATTGAGGCTTTTCATTCTAATGAAGGGAACAATTAATTATAGACAATCCACCAAGTTCAGTATTTATATTTTCAATGTATATTTACTGTCTGGACTCATTAAGCTGACAGCTTAATAAACAAAGCATGGGATAGCTCATAGCTTTCATTTCAGGACAAGGTTTTTTTTCTCTGGCAGGCAGAAGGAAAGAAAAATAATGTCTCTGGTACAGGGCTTTCAGCTCAGGATCTCTTTGAACCAGCGCACACATTTGGTTTCAAGGAAGAAGTTGATGAAGTATTAAGCAAATTTTGCTTGCGACACATAACGCTGATAGTCCAATACAGTAAGTGCTTAGTGTGTTTAAAGTACACAGTACCTTCTCTCCTTCTTCAAGAAGTCGAAGCAAAGTTGTATTGTCAGTCTTCTCCTCTTCATCAATCGAACTCCCCTCAACAATTTGATCCTGTGATTGGTCCTGGTTCTCATCATCTCCTCCGTCAGGAGCAGAGCGAGATCGTTTCAGGGGAGGCTTCACCAGACCTGGAAAAGAACAGAGACAGATAAATAAAAACCTGACACATAAAAAAAATTCACTTTGCAAAACCTACTGAATGTTGAAATTAGTGATTCAATTCTAATAGAGAAAAACAAGAGTCCTACAGGATCCTTACGCTTTATCTTAATGCAAAGGCATGAGAAGATATAAAGGCAGAGAAATTTAAAGAAAATACTTGAGGACAGAACAAATGATCTAACCTTTGACTCTTGCAATAGTGTCCTCGCCATGTTCTGGCTCCTGCTGAGTTGTTTCACCCACTGTATTCTCTTCTATAGCATCCTGAAAGACTGCGGGGTTTCCAGAAGCCAGGCGCATGTAGTACTCCTTACTGTCATAACTTACAGCTCTTCGGTAACGAGCAGGTTTCTTTGAAATAATTGAAGAAATTGCTTGGTCAGTCAACTCCTCACTCACTTCAGTGAGCGTGTTTCAGGAATCCTGTGTGCAGCACAGTGCATGCCCATCAAGTGTTCTGTGCATGCTCAGTCATACACCAACACAGAGAAACAGACACTCTTCAGCAGATCTAATCTGTCAGCTAATTTGCAAATTCAGCCACTCAAGTAATAATGGGTCTGCAGGAATGCCTGCAGATAAACCTACAACATGGGAAACAGGAAACGTGGCCAATGTTTTGTGTTGTCACAAAAGGCTGAGATACTCATGCTTAAGACTGATAGATCAGATGGCCGTTTTGTCATCTTTCGTAATTCACCACAACATACGCAGCTTTTTCGTTAGCCAACTGACTTATTTGCTAGGCAAGAATTTGAATAAAAAATTGCCTCAAGGAAAGATACAGATACATGGAAGTTGATATGAACTAAAAGCAGCCAGGGACCAGCTTTAAGGCTCAGAAATTTTTCACTAATTCAGTTGTTTCTTTTTTAGTCACGATTCTGATGGTGTGTAGGCAGAAGACAGGCAAAAGACCATCCACTTAACGGAAGTAATTATTTCAGCACTGTTTGCACCTTTGGGTGATGACAGTTCATTATGGGGGTAGTTGGTTGTTTTGTTTTTTATTAGAGGTAGGTGGGCGGTATTTTGTTTGAGGTTGTTTTCATTGAGAGGTTTTTTGATCATTTGTTCCCCACCCCCTTCCCCACCTTTGTCCATCCCATCCCCAACCACAGACTAATTCTTATGTTCCTCACTAGATTATGGAGGTAACATCTGAAATAAAAGTAAAGAACTAAATAAGGACAATAAATATGTCAGAAAGATCACAGCAGAAAGAGGTGAAGATAAAAGAGGTGTTAAAAAGCCAAGAATATTTCTTAAAATTAAAACACACTGATGTACACGGATGGATGAAACCATACCGATTTTATACTGCAGTTGAAAATTTTCTTCTCCAAATAGTGTTTAACCCCACCCTCAAACTCTAGAAAGCTTTGTGAACGTGTTCAGTTCCCCATCAAAAGTAATGTTTGTTTGTTTTTGTAGCATTATTTCCGATGAATTTCAAAATTAGATTGGGATAATTACAAAATATTATTATTAGAAATCCAGCTCAATACTCTACATTATGTAGAATTGTAAAATATTACTGTCATTTCAGTCAAGATTTCATCTTGTCCACTTTTACAGTAATAACTGGAAATACATAAAATGTGATTTTTATGTTTGTTTTTGGTTCATCTATATTACAGTACAGTGGGAAACTAAATGACCCATAAAATCAAGCTAGCTTTATTACAACTGGATGCTCAGGATGATGAAGAGATTAAGATCTGAAACACAGGGATTTACTACTTCAGGTCAGATTTCCTGTCTCCAAAAGTCAAAAATCTAAGGCACTGTGATCTAATCTGCTCAGATGCTCAGCTACCTCTTTACTCCCTATCGCCACAAAATGCCACTTAAATGACGCTTAAAATCTCTGTGGAAACAACTTACATAGAGCCTAAAAAGAGAAATTCAGATTAGCACTGCTAACATGAAGAAAGGAGAACAGTAACAATTTATATTAGATAATCTGTATAATAGAATTAACTTTCATTTATATTTATTAGTTTATTGTTGAATGTAATTCAAAATAAGTGAATGCACATTACAGGTAGTTAGTGATGGGCAAGACTGCAAATGTAATTAACAGGGAAACAGTGTAACATTGAAATGCTTGCAGAGCAGTCACTTGCAAACAAGTCTGTTCTTTTCAAGACAGGATTCTCAGTTTTTAAACAAATGTCTATATTTCATGAATAGTAATCATGACGGGAAGAGTCAGCTAAGACACAATTAACCTGGCTCTAACAGAAGTAGGCCTGTTACAGCCCTTTGTGGTCAAAAAGGAGAAAAACTGCTGACCAGATGCTCTCTTATAAACACCTGCTTTCCCAGTAAGTGCCTTCCATGTGATCGTGTTGCCCATTACTAAACATGTTTCACCAACCATTAGTTCAGATCCCAAAGCCACAACACTTCACACAGTGAGAACAGTGACAGCACAGCCCAACACAGCCTGTTAGTGTGCAGCAAAGGACATAAGATCTACAGGAAGTTTCATTAGGTGAAGGTTGAGGAGAGCACAGTAACATCTTCTAAAGTGATTACTGAAAAAACTGTTAGGCCTGGAAAGAGCAAGTTGAAAGCCAAACGTTAAGCCTCGTTAAGACTGCCTAACATGCAGTAGGAAGAAAAGTTGTATTTATTTTATGTTCTTTCAGTTGTTTTTTACCTTTTGAGGAATGGTATCATCAGATGTCTCAGGAAGTCTACTTGAGAAGTCAGACTGAAAACAGGGCATCAATTATATAAGCATCAGAGAAAGAACACTTGAGAAGAATGTATGATGGCATGTCCTTCACTTTGTGTGACTCAGACTGTCAGTACAGCTATTGTGTGTCAGATTCCAAGCAGTTAAATATACCTAAAGGTTTAAAACTGGTTGAATACTATTTGTTTGCTTGTTTTAAGTACTTTGACACTCAAGCTTAATTTGAGGAAAAAATCCTGCATGCATACACGCATGCCAAAAAGACACAATAAAAACTGTTACATTTCTTAAAAACGTTGTTCCAAAATTAACAGGAGCTAACTGCCAAGCTTTTGAAGGCCACGCGCGTTTCTGCTACCCAGCCCACATTCTTATTCACAGATGGATGAAAGTACATTTCACAAAAGCACTCAAACCAAGGCCCATGGCCTGATTTTTTTTTTTTTTCTTCTTCCAGATTACTGTTTACCACGTTAGCTAGCGTAAGGCTGAGAACTGTGACTGAAAGCTCCCATAGTTATGGTACTTCTCAGCCTCTAGAGGCTTGTGAAGATACATCTGCTGTTCCTTGGCATGATCACTTAGCTGATGCAAGCACACTTCAACTCATATTGCAATTGCAAGTCTTCAAGTTCACTTGAGCGGAGTGATTCGGTCCCTAGCCTAAATATACTACGAGGAACAACTGGACTGTACCAACCGTTTAGGACATAAAAACAAAATACCAGGTAATATCAACAGAGCAAAATACATCTCTTAAGAAAAACTTATTTAAAAAAATACAGATTTTGCCACAGGGTATAAAATGACTCATCACAAATTCTTGAATGCTTACCAGTAAGTTTGTTTCTTGCTCAGCTTCAGGCATGTAGGGGTACTGAACATAAAACATGTCATTTCGCACCATCTTTTTCCTCATTCTGCAGGGACCCTCAGTCATCTCCAACATCCACTTGTCAAGATGGGAACCAATGGGGGGACCCCACAAACCTCGCTCTCGTAGTAACTCGTATTCAATTTGAGACCACTCTTCTGTCACGTATTTTAATGCATTCTGCTGACGCTGAATACAAAGACATTTGCATATGCATTAGGAGTGATGCTTTTAAGCCTGTCTCTGACATGAGCAGAGACATTTCCACTACATTTCAGAAAAACATGTAGCAACTTATAATTCTAGTAGCATTTTCTAGTACGCCTTAATGAGCTTTTCCAGTGTCAGCTACCATTAAAGTAGGGTTCAGGCCGTAATCTTCTCAACAAAAAAGGAAAAAAAAAGGTTAAAGCTCAGCTTTTGGTTTATAGCATTAATTCAATGTATTTCTAAATGGCAAATACGAAAGAAATGCAATGCTAATCCATTGATTTGAAAAAGGATTTTAAGAATGAAAAGAAAAACCATTTTTGAGGCCTTTCCTGCCTGTACTTAACTGGAGAGAGAAGTTAAATGAAGCAAAGTTTGATGGATGGTTTTTTTTTTTTTTAACTAATTGCTTTCAAAGACTTGTTTATCTTGGAAGCTGATTTCTTCAGATTTATAGCATGCAGCTCAGGAACTAGTTTAAACCAAAGGTCTTTGGGGATGTTTGGAGGAAGCCGCAGGGAGCAATGACTTCATTCTGGAAGGCACAGAGCAGCCACTTTCTATCGCTGCATGATTTGGGAAGAGTACCATAAAATTTTCTTTGTGTTACTATAAAAGTATAGTGTTTGTACACAACACTTCTCTGAAGCTTTTGTACAATGTTTTAGGAAGATAGGATATTCTAGCAAATTTCCAATCTATCTTTTCTTAACTTTTTTTAACACTTTCACACTTCTAAGTAAAGAGTTAAGCTTCTTAAAGAGATTAAGATTTAACATGTAACATTGCTACAAGAGTTTTTATCTACAACCAGATCAAAATGCGTTTCCTCATTTATTTGATTGCACTTTAAAAAAACCCTGAAAATAACAACTGTGTGTAAACACTCAAACATTTCACCAACGACAATCTAATATTTCAGAAACTACACGCTGAGAAATTGGATCAGTACAATGCAACAGGTCGAAGTATCAGTGTCAGGTAATAATCCTCTGAACCATACCTCCTGATATTCCTTATACTGCATATCAACCAGGTCCCGGACCACTGCAATGTGAGTAAACATCCACTGGGAAATTTCCTAATACAAAGATAAGAGTACAGACAGAATGACACTTTATTAAAGAAGATTTTAAAAGCCTGTGAATACTTCATCTTGCTAAACTTGCTCACGCAGGATAATTTCTTGAAAAAAAAAAAATTGCTTAGATGACGAATTGCAAACTACTGCGTGCAACACTATTTAAGGCTTTGTTTTGTGGGGGTTTTTTCCTTTTTTTTTTGTTTTAAAGGCAGTAAATTCAAGCATAGGAATATCCTTTGAAAGAAACTGGCAAACATTTGGAAAATATTCCAAACATATGACTAATGGTTCAGAACATTCCCAAACAGCCAAAGGCTGGTGCTGACAAATACTACTACTTTTCCCTGTTTCTTTTAAAGTAATATTTTGTGGATGCTGGTTAGCTTGTTGGAAATCCTCCAGACACCCAGCACTCCTCACCCTGTGCAATAGACCTGTTTTCACTTACTGCTCTCTCTACTGATACAGCCTACAAGGATTCCTGTCAGCTCAGTGTGTGAGTGTCTTCCTTTTCATGTGTATGCCTGCTCACCAGGAAAAGGATGAGAGCACTGAGAATTCTTCATTTTGTCCAAGCCACTGAAGAATTTTCAGAGGAGAAAGAGAACTGGCAATGTATTTTTTTCCACAGGACACAAACTTCTGATTAAGTCAACAGGAATCATACATTTCATCGTACCAGGAATATACCTGCTGCTCTTTACCCAACATGTCCCCAGTGTTTCAAATGCTAAATACAATAAGAATGCAATCCTCCAAAACTTTCAAACCCCTCTCTTTACTTTGTTTTCAATGTCTCAAATACTTTCTACTAACTCCTTTCAATGCCCCACCAGGTACTGTCCTACCAATAGCACCACTGCTGTGTTACTGTGGTCTAATATTTTTACATTTTTTTTTCTTTTTCTAAGCAAGCAGGTTGGTAAATCAAACGTCCAGTTCTACTTTCACATATTGTTTTGCTGAACTCTTCTCTGCAGTACAACAAAACCAGTACAAAGTAGCATTTGTTTAGTCATTATAGGGATTTTCCTAAACCACATAATTGTAGTGGGTCTGGCTGAGCTGGTTTTCCACACAGCAGCGGTGTTTTGTGCTGGGAGCTAGAAGGGTACTGATAACACACCTGTGCTGTGACTACTGCTGAGCAGTGCTCGCACAGCACCAAGGCTCTTCCCAACGTTCACCTCCCCAGTGGGATGGAGTGGGCACGATCTTGGGAGGGGACACAACCAGGAGAGCTGACCCGAACTGACCAAAGGGATATTCCATACCATATGACGTCAGCTCAGCTATAAAGCTAGGAAGGAAGGGTGGGGGCAGGAGGGGGGCTGTTCTGTTGTCCTCCAGAGCAACCACTACGCGTCTTAGAGCCCTGCTTCCCAGGAAGTGGCCAAACATTGTCTACTGATGGGAAGTAGAGAATAAAACTTTGTTTTCCTTTGCTTCCACACACGGATTTGCTTGGCTTTTGCTTCTATTATTATTAAACTGCTTTTTGTTTCTCATCTTATTTTCCTCCCCTTTCTTTTTGCTCTGCTGAGGAGGGAGAGGGGAAGGAAAGGGGTAGGTGATAGAGCGGCTTGGTGGGCACCTGGTGCTCAGCCAAGGTTAACCCACCACAATAATCTTGGGGGCAGGATGGAAAAAAGGATGAGCATCTATCTCACAGCTTCCATCTCAGAGCAGTATTTCAAACTTAATTTAGGACCCAGACTAGCAAAGCAATAAAGCATCTATGTAACCAGAAGCAGCTGAGCAGCCTCACCAACAACAAAAAGTTTAACTCATAGCTTAATGTTATAGATATGAAGATACACTTACTGGATTAGGACATAGAAGCAAGATGATCAGTCTTGATATTCAAAAAGGGGAAAGAAAACCAAGCACCAGATACGATTTCACCCTCTGCAGGATTCCTTACATTGGTATATTTAACACAAACCCTGAACAGATTTAGACCGGATGTCATTAATTGACAGAAATTACCTGTGTAGAGAGGTTGTGTTTATTGAGCCCACTCTCCTTGCGGTTTCTCCTGGAACCAGTTAGTTTAGAGAGGCCAAACCCACTGCTAACTCGTGAAAGTTTGGACTGTGTGGTTGGAACCAAAGCCTCCCCTCGACTGATGCATTTCTTCTCATGAGCTGAAAAACAGGGGAGCACTTTTTAGGCATTTTTTTCCTCCCCCCATTACAGTTGTTTTTTTAAAACAGAATAACCTTTTCTGCTGCTTTAAAAAGGTGGGTGTTTGGGGGATTATGGGGTTTTTGTGTGTGTGTGCTTTTTTTGTTTGTTTGGGGTTTTTTGTTATTATTTGTTTGTTTTCAGAGTGCCTGGCAGCATTTACACTCATGTCAAACACTCAGGACTTGTATGAGGGAAGATCCTCAGGTGAAATCTGGGAATTGCTTGAATTTTGAAATGAAGCATTTGAAGAACAGATTTGTTATTTATTTTATATATTTACTCATTTATCAAAATCGTGGTGCATGAGCTATGAATTCTGACCTCATCTGAAGAGGTGAAAACAAGCTCTGTATAACACAATCACCACTTAGCCTCCCTCTACCCCCACCAACTTTAATTTTGCTGATTTTTACCCCTTAAAGAACAAGTGGGCATTCCCAAGAAGGGAGGCACTGTCTGGAAAAGTACTGTTTTTCTCAAAACAGAATATATATGAGAATATATATCATTTACATTAGAAACAGTAGATACTAGTTAAAAAAAACCAAAACAACAAAACAGCTAAGCGCCATATCTCTACCCATAAAGGGGCTACAACATGATTCCACTAACCAATCTGGCAGCAAAATATGCTGTATTGAGTGGAGAAGACAGGTGGGCCTATTGCACCTTTTTGTGCACATATAGCCATCCCAGTTGATAGTCAAGTTCGTAAGACTGGTGTGCTTACTTTAAAACTGAAGTATAAAAATCACAGCTTAGTTCAACTCTCTCAACAGTTTAACAGCCTCCCAATATTCAGCCAATGGATCATACTGTCTAGCCGCTAGCTTTGATTCAGAAAGTACATGCTCACATTCCTCACTGCTTCCTTAATTCACTCCACCTCTGAGCTTTCTTTTTCTTCTGTTAAAACCACTACTACTTTCTTATGGCAATAATTTCTCCTAAGACCCTTCTACTTAAAACATTTCCACAAATATAGTGACTACCAGGGAGATGCTGGAAACCTGAGCAAATCAGCCATGGACAAAGCACATCTAAAAATACAGAGGTCACAAAACCAAGGATTCCATGTTTCCAAAATGCTTTCTGCACATCCAGGTTAATCTCGATTACTTTAGAGCTGTGCAACCATCAAAAGAGTAATTTCTATGGAATTTTATTACCTTCTGGCTAAACTCTTGCTAATTCAGTTCAGCAGCAATTGGCCTTCTTTATTACACTGGCACAGAGCTAACATGCTTCACTAGCTGTCTACCAGGATCCCCAGGTCCTCTTCCTGCAAAGCTGCTTCCTATGCTAACAGATTTCCCAGCCAAGAAGGAGAAATCATAGTTATCAGTGCTGCTAGAGAAGGACTGCTCAGTCACACATTTCTGATCGCATCACCAAAGTGAGAGTGTTTGCAGGCTGCACCCAGAGATGCTCAAGAGGGGGTACCCCTCCCTGCCTGGCGCATCCAATCCTGAGAATGGTAACAGAGGTCACCCCAATGTATTTTTCCATGGGAAGGAGCTCTATGACTCCGTCACTGTCACCCACAATATGCTACTGGGTGCATGCTGACTTGCAAACACACGATGCTGTTGAGACCACTGACGGAGCTGAATAAAGGCCCTGTGTGCAGTGGAGCGTAAGTGTATCCTGTAAGCTTCTGAATGAGAGATGCCAGTTGGTGACAGTTTAGAGTACTTACTGGTACTCAAAAGCTAAGCCCATATTAAAGCATCCAGTGCACATGGTTCACTTCAGGGAAGTTAACCATTCAGGACAGATAAATCCTCAGTTACACTCACCCAAATGATTTTGCCAACACTTCAAACTTGCTTCCTCAATAAAAGGTCTTGCAACAGTTATATCCACTTGGCCACGATCATTGACAGGTAGTGTCACTTTGAAAACTTCTTCTAAAACCTGTTTTTTGCTGTGTATCAGCTCTGTCCACACTCTGTTTATGGCTTTTAAAAGAAGTTGGCGACCTGCATAAGTACAAGATCACAAACAGCAAGCTCTCTACGGTGCTTGTACAATTGCTATTTTGACAGCAGTTAACTGAATAATTTCTGCAATTAATGCTCTAGTTTCTTCTCCTCTTGCATGACATGTGAAATGGTTTTCAGACTGTCTTTTTTTGCCATTTATATGTGGTCAGCAAGTATCTAATGTTAATTTTGGCAATTTTTTCCTCTGTGAATCTGAAACACCAGCTCTGATTAGTTGTGATTCTTCTCCCACATCCATCTATTAACAAAATGAGATTCAAAAAAATCTTATAGAAGTATATGTCTAGAAACACATACATTTCACTTTACTATTTTTACGTATGACTGCATGCATAAGTATCTGCCTGCACAAATATTAAATATATACATGTAAAAAAATAAAATCGTTGAATCCTTTCTTCCACAGCTAGTTCATAAATTTCCTTTGAGTAAAATATATTGAGGATGCTACTGAATAGTAATTTTATAGCTTACACCAATTATTTCTTACTTATGCTCATGTAAGATCCAGCTGATACAAAACTACGGTGCACACTTGAAATAACCCATTTCTATTGCATTCAACTCAGTGCATATAAAGCAGTATTTCTAATTCTGATGTGTGTCCAGAAAACAATGAAGAGCTCTTGCTATGTTAACAAAACAGTAACTTATCCTGGATATGTCTGTCTTGGTATTTCTAAGTGTTTTTTCATCTATTTTTTCCTATATTTTTATACAAACACACCCCCAGTCCTAGAAATAACTGGGGTAAAAGATTAGTGATGACTATAAAGAAATGGCATTAGCAGACATCTGTGGCTTTGTCTCTCTCAGATTACCTTCACTGACATCTTGATTGTAGACTCCATCTGGTTCTATATCAGAGGGGATCATAATGTGCCAAGTTGTCATCCTGGCTTCTGCTTCCAATCCAAACCCATCAACATTGCTACAAATACACAATGAATTAACAATAACCACAAAAAGAAAAACCTAAGCTAAAGTATTTGATTCCCTGTGACAGTATCACGAAGATTAATACGTGCTACTACAGCAACCTATCTTCACTTCTGCCCACTTGAGTTCTGATTATCTGCAGTCACAAGCTGAACTGAAGGTTTTATGAAAAATGACACAACTTGGACACTGATACCGCTACAGGAAGATAGTAACATCTGAAGAAACACAAAACAGACAAGGTCACAAATGGAGAAAATGAGGGTTTCTGCTGCTGCTGCTTCCTAAGCGTCTTTGGATGAAACACAAGTTGTACATCTTTTTGGAAAGAAAAACTAAAAATGCCAGGCAGGCACTTGCAGCAATGCAGAAAAGTGTCTAAAGTATTTGTCATGGACATCTGATTTAATCAATACATGGTCTTATTCAGTGCTATACATCCAAGAACTAAGACACGGAATTTGTACGGAATGATTCAATAGACAATAAATTTAGTGACAGATACCTATGACTATTAATTACTTAGCACCAGTGTTTCTTTCTACCTTGAAAACATTTCAAATTACCGAAGGATAACAACAAAATGGCTAAATAAGAACTTGTGACAGTATTTTAAAAGACCTCTGTAAAAGGAGGTTAAAAATGTTCTCTATACCTGGGATCTTCAAAATGAATTCTGTTTCAAAATGAACCACTTAAGCTTAGTTACATTTCACTGGTTTCATTTCACTTATCCATTTCACTTATCCAGAATTTGCTGACTGATTTGCAAGGTGAATGTCATTGCTGAGAGAGAACAGGTCATTTTAATATTTCACAGCCCTGGTTTCAGAATGAACTTCTGGCCGAGATATTTACCTTCCCACATGCAGATTAATCAAGCAGTGAGCTAGGCAGCTGATGAACTCTTGATCATGATTTCCAGGTCCCAGAATTAAGTTTCTATTCACAGTAAGGACCCTTAGGGAATCAAGGAGAGCCACTTGCTGAGGAACAGTTTTGTGCGCCCTTGAGAACTGATACAAGATGGTCCTGTTCAGGCAGTGATAAATAGCATCCAGTGATAGTCCCTGAGATCTTCTTTTTGACTGATGGGAAATAAAAAAACATGATCAGATAATAGCAGAAAATCAATTTGCTGGCACACAATCTTCTTCTGAATTGACCCACGCTCATTTTTCAAAATCAGTATTTTACTAAAAGAGTAAATTCCATGAATTTCAAGGACCAACATGACACTAACAAATGATGATACACTTATCACTTTAACATCTATAAAGATGCTGCTGGCTTCTAGCAGCAAAATTCTAACAATCTCCAGTAAAAGTGCACGAGCAAGCTTCCCCAAAATGTCAAGGTATATTTAGGAGGCTTCCCAAAATTAATGTGAGGTAAATTTCATTGTTTACTTTAGGGGATTTCTAAAAAATAATGTCATCTGAAAGCAGTTTTTACTCAACTGCCCCGTATTAAAGTACTCCACGTTGACAAGATGTGCTAGGAAACCTCAGTAAAGAAAGAGAAAGCCTGGGGAAGAAAAGCACACTTCTATGCTGAGCTGACCTGACGTGTCACTAGCAGATTGCTTTGGGACATCAGTCCATGGATTTTAACATAACCTGTGAAAATGTTTTCGCAAGCAGGTTAATAGAAGAACAGTTACCTGTGCAATGAGCTGGATTATGAATTCCACAAGAAGTTTGGATTCTTTGTTGAACATGCCCTGCCAAAGCTTATCTACGACACGCTGTGTAAAATAAAACACGTTGTTCACCAGCACTTGGTAGCTTCCTCCACTCGTTATAGGCAGAGATGCATCTTCACCTAGATAACAAAAAAAACCCCAAAGTTCTCTCCTTTTATCAAAAAACCACATCTGCATAAATACATTCACCTTAGTTTGTGCTTTCTAGACTTCTGGAAAAGACCAAAAGCCTCGGTCAAAGAAGAAGCTAAAACCTCATGGCCACCCTGTAACAATCTTTGACGGTAAGCGAACATTTAAATCAACAGTGACAAAGACAAAAAAAGGGGGTCTGGGGCAGGAAAAGTCCAGAAGAAATGGAACTCCTGTGATCCTGGAGCATTCTATCTACATACCGTCCTCCCTTCAACTGCAGCTGCATGTGTGCAGAACCACCTGTAGCTTTTTTAAATTATACTTTTGCTTTTTCATAAAGAAAAGAACCTTTTGAAACACCTTGAGATGACAAGCAGTATCAGCTGGCATCAATTCTCCCTTACTGTGCTTCACTCTCTAACACCGAGAGTCGATGGGCCTCAGCTGCATGTGTCTGCATGTACATAAATATCAGCCTAACTATTTTAAGAGAAGCCTGAAAAGTGCAAGTCCTTCCATTTAAAAAAAAAAAAGATAGAGCAGACCCAAGAGCTCTTGGGAAGTCCAGCAGGCCACTGTGAAATATGACTGGGCACCTACTTCAGGATCATATAAACCCATTCTCTGGTGGGACAGCCTAACCTACTGACATCCAAGTTGCAAGCTTCTAATTCTCTTCCAACCCATTTATTAAGCTTAATCTCAGAGTTTTTTTTCTGGAGTGTTGCATTTGTAAGAAGACTACAGTAGGAAGAAACGGAAACAAAGCTAACTTTTAAAAAACGAAGTCCCACTGATAATATAATGATAAAAGCTCCAGATCTTGGAGCAAGATCTTGGCGAGAAGGACAAAAGAGATTATTCAAGATCCAGTTTCAGTTCTTTTTGATGTGATGCCAATTTGTCTGGCTTACATATCCAAAAGTTTCATGCCATATAGTTATTTCAAATAACCTCTTTTACAGCTTTGGCACAATCAAGATAGCGAGGGAACATGCAAGCACAGCAACATGATTTAGGCATCAAAGGAAAGGAGAGGGCAGGGAAAAAAAATGTAAAGACAATCAGATTGTAACAAAACGTGATACTAATAAAGAAAAAAAAGTCCTTTTGCTCAAATCAATAATAAACTTTGCTATATTACCCAATAAAACATCAGCTGCAAGTAAGTGGTCCATCACTCCATCCAAAACGTATGTCTGAAATTCCTTCTGCTGTGTTCGTGTTGATCTTTCAGGGGAAGCCTGACAAAAGAAATGCGATGTTAATCAATATTGCTGAGTGAGCAAAAAGAGGGAGAGGAGGAGTGTTCTAAGTGAATTTCTCTTTCCTCAGCTCTTGTGAATTGGGATTTTTTTTCTCTTAACATTCTAACTCAAGAGAAAAGGCCTGGCTTTATCTAAAAATTTCAGAATACATGTTGAGTATACATTGGCTGTATGCAGTCCTGCGGAGTAGGTGTTATTCCCACTTAGATCCAGTAAATTTCTCTTTTACCATAATAGGAACTGGAAAAGAAAACATTGCAAAAAGATGCACGAATCTCTAACTAAACATGGTCAAACTACAATCTCTTCAGTTCACACAGTCACCTCCTTCAGTAAAAAAAACAAGTAAATGGGACAGTCAAACACATAAGCTGACCATCACTTCTGTGCGGGGTTCTGTATATTACTACAGCAGCCTTGGTACAGTCGTGTTATGGACAGATGTGCTGAACTTTTCTAATTCCTTTGCACTTAAACAGGAAAACCACTTTTATCACCTTGCATTGTTCAGTCTACACACAATCATACCTAACTGAACGATCCACTTAGCAGTCCCAGAAAGCAACATAGGATTAAGTCAACCTGCTCTGGTTTGCCCTGTAGCCGTTCAGCAGTGTGTACATGCCAAGGGGCCAGTCACGCTGATGGGTGATAACAGATTAAAACAGCAGTAAAGCAACTGCAGCCAATTGAAGACGACCTTAGATATGCTTCCTGATGTTTGTGTATAACTGCATCTCTTGACATATCATTTTTTGCTTTGTGACCCCAAAGAAACACCCAACTGGCCCAGGAAGTTTATTAGGAAATATGAAAGCATGGTACAAAATACCTGCAGCTATCAAAAAAATCAGGGAGACTCAGAACACATAGAAGAGGTAATGAATAGGTAGGTCAAGGGAGAGTGTGGATTGATGTGAACTGAACATTCAAAATACGTTGTCTGAAGGAGGCGTGGGCAGTTAAACAGTAACTGAACTCCTCATTCCCTGCCTCACCATTAACAGGAGAAGGAAGCTTACACGTTGTGTAGGTGTTGTGAACTGTACAAGATAATTTACAGGAGGACAACACAGTCATTTTGTGAATTTTTATAGCACATGGCACCCTATGTCCTGCCACTCTGCCACTTCTTTCTATCTAATATGAATAAAACAGAAACCTTAATATTTCTGCAGTGACTTGCAGGGGTTTTATATTTTCAAGAAAGCTAATACAGCTGTCATGGTCTGAAAGGTGTTTAACAAATGAATCATACTTCACAAAAATAAAACTTGAAGAAAGCTACAACTTCTCATGCTGCACTATTGAACATCTAGTGTCGTGATACACTACCTCTGTTTCCAGAGAAAAGCAGGTATTGGCTAAGATGCCAAAAGCAGATTATAGCTGCTCTAAAGTGAGAACAAAATAGAAATAAAACATTGACTCAGTGTGCTCAACAACTAACAGAGCCATTTCACTGGCCAAATGAAAGTTAAGGACCCCACAAACAAAAGCAGTAAGTAGTAGAGCTGTGGTGTGGAGGGGAGAACAAGAGCACAGCAAGAAAGAAGCCACACTGACAGCGCGCAGGCTGTCAACTGAAGCACCTGAGACAGTCACCAACACACAGAAATGCTGGGGAGTGTGGGGCGGGGAGGAGAAGCCCAGAAAACATTCTCAAAGGAAGGTGGAGATAAACCCTCTGAACCTACTTTCCTATGTTTTCTAAGCTGTTAAAGAAAGGTGAGTAAACTACTGTTTATGAGACACTAGTGTTCTTCTGGGTTTTTTTCCTCTTATTTCCTGACAGTTTACAGGACTTATTGAATCCCAGGTAATCACTTCTCTAACTTTGAAAACTAAGTAGAAGAAAATATTTTAGGGGATGAAGTGTCAAAACAAGTTCAAATGATAAAAACCAAACAAAACACAAAAAAATGCCAAAGAAACTGTACCTCTAGCAGAAGATCTACCAGTGGAGTCTGTTTGCTGGCTGGTGTGAGACATAAGTTATCAATTATCATCACACGCATGAAGTCAAACACAAACTTTTTGGCAGGGTGGTTGGTTAGGTACGTCTTGGTGCCAACATTGCAGTATTCTGACTGGCTCCTGTTCATGCCAGAATCAGCTGCAAAAGCTTTAAACTCTTCAGCTGGGGACCCAACTTCATCATCAAGATCAGTGACCTGTGAAAAAACAGCACATTAAAACTCTAGAGATGAGCAAGTTAACAGCAGTCTTTTCATTACTCTATTCGTATTTTTCTAAGGCTCTTCACCTCACATTTTGCTTCTTAGGAAGCCTTTTAAATAGATTATTATGTTCAGGATCAGTTCCCTAAAATACAATAGGAGAAACACCCAAATTCTAGTTTCAGATTCCCAAGACAAACAATAATCAGTGAAGACTGGCATGAGTTATGTGAACATTTCACATTCGCTCACCAACAAGAAGTACTTGGACAATTTTAAGATACTTTGCAAAAATATTTTTCTTCATTGCAAAAAAAGTTTTGGAAAAGTTACTAACTAAACCAGTTAAAATTGAGAAAGAAGCCAACTAAAAAAAAAGACTATCAAGCTTATACGACAGAAAACAAAAAAAGGAACTGAGCCTTTTTTTTTTTTAACATGATACCTTCATCAGAGTGCAGTTACGGGTAAGCCAGGTTCCCCAAAATCTCTAAAATAAAAAAGGGTCTTTACAGCTTTCCTGTTTCTGATGAACAAGAACCTTTGAGGGGCTAGCTCTTAGAGAGGGCTGTAACAAAAGCCACCCTCTGAATGCAAGAGGAGACGGCATGATTTTCCTCAACAGGCTTAGCGTATCACCAGCTTACGGGTGAAGTAACCAAATGTTTTGAACACTCTACCTCACAAGGGACTGATTAGTTCTATACGTTCAGGCAGAGGGAAATGCTGGAGAAGTAAACCAAAGAGAGCCCTCAAAGAGTGAAGAGCTCAGATCGTCAGGCAGCTACACAAAAGTTCAAGGGACCTAGTAGTTAAAGTAAAACCTGCTCAGAGGCACAAGGCTCCTCTAAAAACAATACAGAGGTGAATGCCAAATAAGCACTATCAATTTGTAAGTGGCACTTTTTTTGAGAGAGCTCAAGAGCTCCTAGCACCTACTTCAAGTGCAAGTTTAACTTAAAATCAGAATAAACTATATTTATGAGAGACTCATCAGCATGCACCTTTAAAAATTGATCTCCCACTTTTACTGACAACAAAAAGATAGCATGCCACCAGTAAGTATTTCCTGAAGTATTTCATCATACTCCTCCTAGTTCTAACATTAGCCAACCTATCCTTTCATGATTTTAGTAAAATTACTTTTAGATGTTGGCTAACAGTAACTTTTTATTTCCTTTCCATCCATATTCTAGAAATTGTACCATTTGTAAATGACACTAACTCAAAGAATACTTCAGGCAGCAATTCAAGCAAAGCTGAACTCACACACTCTCCTGGCCTGAACTCAGTAGTTCCAGGTAATACAAGAACACTATTTTGTGGCTAAGGCACAAAAGAAGAAATGGGAAATTGGAGGAAAAAGAAATTTTAGATTTTAGCACATCCTCCAGAGCAGAGGGTGGAAAGCAGAAGCTTAGTCTCTTTTGCAAATATGAGCTAACATTGTTAATATAATTAAAAATAATGGTCCACTAGAAAACAAACTGTGTACGTTCCCCCTAAAATGCAGTTTTGGATGTCATTACATAGCAACTGCCCTTCAGTCGAACACGCACTTCTCTCCGTTCCAAAACCCAAGCACAAAATATCCAGTCCAGCCTTTACAACAATTTCTTTCTGCAGGACAAGTAGAGCTTTATCTTTGTATGACTGTTAATCGATAAATCCTCAAAAGTAACATTCAAGGGGAAAACAAAACAGCCATTTGGATTGCCTACCATCTCAGAATAAGGTCGTATGTTGAAAGGAAACACTGTTGCTGCCAGCGCACACAGGAACTCTGGACTCATCCACAAGGAAATGAGGTCCGGCACATTGTGATACAAATATCGGAAGAACTGCATCAAGGTGACCGGGTATTCTCGAAGCCAAGAGCCTTCTTCCTCTGACTGCCAAGGCTGGGTTGAAAAACAAACAGCACATAAGCACAGATGGTACTAACTGAAGAACACTCATTTCAGAAAGGAGCTGCAGGAAAAGGAGCTGTAGGGTCAAATATTCAATGAAACACATTGTCAAACATGCAATGAAACACGTGATAGTGACATAATCAAAGATGGGGCCAGACGCGATCAACCACAGGGACAAGCACTTGTCCAAGCAAAGTAGAAATAAGTGATTGAACACATAGCCAATCAGAAGACCAAGTGTGAAAAACAAAACCAAAAGATGTCAAATCTGTGCTGGAGCACTAGTCAGAACACATGACCAAACACACATCTAGACCACAACTAAAGAAACAGCGTCCAAACATGTGACCTAGTATCTGATCAAAGAAGTGACAGAAAATATGTTCAAGCACATCACAAACGTGACAAACCTCACCCAGTGTGATAGACCACGTGTCTGAGCATGTCACCATACAATGAACACCTGAACACACATGATCAAACATATGGCTAAGCTTGCCTTCAGAATGTGTGACAACTGAACAAGACACCAACTTCTAGCAAACACATAAACCACACATTCAAACCACGTGCCTGTAAAAGGTGACAACAAAACATGAGAAGAGAACGTGTCCAAGCCATCAAACATGTGACTGAACACAAAACAGCATGTGACCTTATCATAAATGCATGAGAAACATGTAGCTGAACATGAGACACATCACAACAGGACATGTGATGATAAAACCGGCTGGAATCACATGGTAAAATGTAACCAGACATGTGACTGAACATGTGATAAACCCACAGCAATGACTGACCATGTGATAAACCCAGAGCAATCCCCTACAGCAGCCTAGCACAGCACAGTGACCTATGCCTGAGCATGTGTCTGACCACATCACAAGCAGGAGACTGACCACATTTACAATACATGACTGACTGTAAGACAGAACATGTGTCCTAACATCTAATGATTCAAAACATGCTGGTAAACACAATCTGACTCATGTCAACCCAAAATGTGATGTCACATCTGAACATACACCTGATGAGACAGCACAAGACAGCAAGGCAAGAGACAGCACGTGTCTCTGAACATGTCACAAATGTGTCCAAACAGATGAGGACCAAAACCAAGACACAACAAGTCACTAGCAAGAGACAGAACGTGGGACAACAGGAACATGTACCGTAGCAGGTCATGAACATGTAACCATTACACACACATCCAGAAGACACTTCTGAACATATTAACATGTGAGAGACATGCAAGCAATGCTTGTCAGAGCATATAGCGAACACTTGACAGGCAAACAGGCAACAACCTAACAGGTGCTGCTTTTCATACATTTCATGAGATAATTTTCAGCAGATAACACACTCTGGCTCCAAGGAAAGACGAAATTTTCCTGCTGAGAAACCAACTTTCACTACTCTTGACATTAGACTCAAAGATGAGAAGACGACACATTTTTCTGGCAGGAAATTCATTTCCTCCAGCATGTGGCTATTAATAGTCGGGGGACGTCTCTGCATGTGGAAGGTTCATGCACGAAATCTGCAACTCACATAGCTCTGAGCAGATGGGATATAGAGTCTCAAACATTCCCCCACGATGTTAATCAGGAAAGAGAAATTCAATGATCTCTGCCAAGGGCATTTTATCCTTCTGCTTTCTTGTGTTCTAATTGCAGCAAAACACAAAGCCCAGCCTTTTTGTGAAAAAGTAGCACTGATTTTGTAGCCGCTAATATTTCTACAGATACTGAAAAATAAAGTGAGATAAAATAACCCACTGACAGTGATGATTTTCACCCAAGTACTACGAGCCTAACTCACAGCTGGGTTTGTCGTGACACTGACAGAACCTCGACTTTTGTAATTTGGCTTTTGACCTCATGGCAAACTTGAACAATTCGGTATATTCAAATACAAGCAACATTTTTTTTATGCTTACAGAATTCAGCATGCTCCTCAGCATTCCCAATAACAAGAAGGCAGCTTCTGTGCAAACACTGTGTATTGAAGAGGTAACGGTGCCACAGGAGGCTGGAACTCCAAATATGAATGTCCAAATAGAGTCTAAATCAAACTGTAAGAGGTGAAAGAGAAGAAAGACAACATGAAATAATCCCTTTCTCCCGTGCAATTTGATACTGCTTTTTATTATACCTACAATACGCTTATTTGGCAGTATGAATTGTTTCACATCCTCCAACCTTTATCTCCAAAAGCTTCTCATAGGAAGGTCACATGTCACTGAGGAAAATTCCTTCTACCCAAGGGCTAATGTAACTGCAACTCTAAAAGTATTTAAGTATTTTGAAACAAGAAGAGACCTGTCAGCACAAGTGCTGCACAATCTCCTTATTTACTTCACTCACATGTAGCAGTACAACCCACATGGTATCCCAGAGGAGAAAAAAGTTCAAAACAAACTAAATTGCATTTCCCAGCAAGTCCAAAAATTTAAATCAATTAAAAAAAAAAAAAAAAAGGACAAAGCATCCACCTCTAGCATTGAGAGTGCTACTGCTAAATATTTTAAGTAGTTTAATTCAGCTTCAACTTAACAGGGCCATACTTCAACATGTAAGCAGGAGGTGAGCTTCATGCCTCTACTTCACTGTAGCACACTGCTAAACGTGCTGTCAAGTGTTCCTTTTGAGGAGACAGTCATACACGACACCTCCCAGTGTGAGATCTTTACTTTCCACTTCCCACAAATAAATCTTAGTACTGCATCCATGCTAAACAGGCACCCTGTCTTTCTGGAGTGTGGCCTTTCTCTATAAGGCACCATACTAAGGCTTCCTAGGGCTCTGGTTTAGACCATGTAATATCTACTCGTTTACAGACAATTAAAACAACTCCAACATCAGCCTATTCCGAATAAGAACAATAAACATTTTCCAGCAACAACTGAGATGCCTCCCTACAAAACCAGACCACCTGAAACAAAAACTTCCTTTTTTGTCTGTAACCTCATGAACACTCTTTAACATAGCAGCTCCTCACTCTTTAAGAAAAACATGAACCAAAACAAAAAACCCACCACCACCAAAAAAACCCCCAAACAAGAAAGAAACCAAGCAAAAAATTACGCCCCCTTCAACGCCTACACCACACCAGCTTGAAGTCGGGACATGCTTCTCATTTGAACCCAACACAGAGCAGAAAGACACCAGCAACAGCTAAGCCATACCAGGGTGGCTTCCACATACTCCCATGGTACCTCGTCCTCCCACCCCAAACAGCTCCGCACTGTGACTGTGAGTCAGCTGCGGAGAAGGAGGGACTCTGGTTAAGCCATTATTTTCTTTCATGATAGACAGAATTACATTTACATCCTACTAGATAATCCCTACCTGGCGACCCTGATTACACTGGCTGCTGCTGACAGGTGCACTGACCTGCAGGTTTTCAGGCAGTTCAGTGACTGGCTGCTGCAGGAAAAGGGCCATGAGAAGGAAGTAGAGTGCTGGTACATTTGTGTGCTTCGGGAGAAGGGACTGCAGAACGGGAAAGCCTGGGAAGTGACAAGCATCCCGGTTAATCTCCCGGACTGTTGACCTGCCACCAGCACTCCTGCCGACATTGAACCCTAAGACAAAAAGAAACACAAAAAGCCATCGATGTTAATAGGGAAAAGCCTGCGAAGCTCACTCTTACTCAAGCAGTGAACTCGAGAGGGCACCTCCTCAGAAGTTAATGATGTGAAAAATGAATGTGTGCATGCAGACTACCACACACCTATTATGCAATTCTGCTTCAGATGTCTAATTTTTTTCATCAATAAAGAAAAAAGGAAAAGGATTGCCTTCCAGTACCACATAGATGACACTGCTCCATACAGGCTGCCTAACGCTACCGCATACACACAAAGATCCTTTTTTTGACCATGGCCACAATTTCAGACTTTTATAACACTCAAGCTTCTGAAAAAAAGATATTTCACTGGCTCAGAGGGAAGTAATATCCTAAATCTCAGTTACAAATTTATATTACCAAGCAGCAATCCCATGGCCCATTTAAGTCAATGGGCGGTTAATTTGTTTCCAAAGCTGTCTCAGGGGCACCTTGTTTGAGCTGTTTTATTATGGATTAATCAGGTGGTGTGAAGCATTAAATGCCGTTATTCTATCTTAAGTGCTGCCAGAGGCACAAAACTCACCTTTTGTGACCCTACTTCTACCTCGGTACTTCATTTTCCTATAAACAAAACAAAACAAAACACCCCAGGACAGCAGAAGCACTTATTTTCAAGTGACAAAGGAAGCAAGGAGACAGTCCAGTCTTCTCATCAGCACGGAGTGAGCCATCCTTCTGACACTCCTGACTTCTGACACTGACAGATCAGGTCGTTTTTTCTGAGGCTCTAATACATTCTTTCCACCAGAAACTGACTTTCTAAACCGAAAATTGTATCTGGTTTCATGAGAAATTTTGGAGCCAATGTGTTGCAACTTATTAAAAACACAGAGTATAAAAACTAGATAATCTGTCACTCTCATTTCATGAAACAAGTTTTAAAATACCTATTTGGTCACAGTCTAGCTTGGATTCAATTGAAGTGATAGTATAATAAGAAAAAAAAAATAGGAAAAATCTTAAAAATGCTCTCCAAATGTGACTGTAAATCAAAATCATATTTAGAAAGAAGCAACAGTCAATTCCCTAAAATGCCAATGGTTTTCAAATTTTAAGACACATGCATGTGCAAAAACTGTTTCTTAAATAAACTACAGGACCTTAATCAGAATTAGTCAAACCACAGATGCTAAAGGTAACAACAAATGTTTGCATGTGTAAATGGTTTCAGAAAAACTCTTTTCCTTAAGCTTCCTAATTCATTAATAATGCAAAGAACCATCCTATGTTCCTAGCTGAATATCCTGAGGGATATATTATGGGAAACAACTGTAAACAGACCTAATAGACAGTTTTATTTATGCAAAAAATAACATGATGACAGAAGATTTCGACAGATTTCAAAGAGACAAAGCAGGAAAAAGATGGACTTTATATTTTCACTTCAGGAAAAGCCCTCTTCCTGAAGTAAAATCACTTCAATAATACTTGACAATTACTTCCATATAATAAACCAATTTAAAAAAATATATATTTAGCGCAGAAACAGATCATATACTGCTGCAATACAGAGAGGTAGCTCCTTGTACAGTCATTTTAGGAATAACATAAGTTGAAAGCACTATTAATACCACTGCCCTGATCTAAAGCGTATTCAAGCTCGTGAAAGACATTAAATGCCCATGGGTTTGCATCAGAGTCTGAAGGGACATTCATCTGAAAGGCACTACCTTATTTTGACTAAAAAAACAAACAAACAAACGGTCCGTAGGAAATGGCCACTACAACTGTCTACACAGAATTGATGTCCATTATTTCAGACACTTGGAGATGCATTTCAGACAGCTCTGAGATGTACAAAATGGGTCCTGTAGCACTGAAGCCTATTCCCTGAATTCTGGATCACACAGAATAGCGGAAAGGTCTGATAACCTGGATAAATCAACTTCAAGAACCTGCAAAGAAAGTTTTCAATATGAGAGAGAGCACAAGCTTGCAGAAGAACACAGGAGAGGGAGAGGAAAAGAAAGGCTGAGATGATACCATGAACATAGAAATTCTCAAGATAGCAAAAACCCAAACTAATTGGCACAGAACTCGCTAGACAAAGCAGCTCAGTATAAGGTTGCACGATGCTCTAAGACAAGTAAACAAACAAGTAAATTTTACTGGATCTGTATCAGTTGTGTACATCGGGTGCTGCGCTGTGCTACCTTTGCATCTAGCTCAGATGTGCCTGCCCATGGCACATGATAGAAATAGTAAAAAATGATCCGCTGCACAGGCTTTGTGTGGATGATGAGGTAATACTGTCAACAAAAATGTCAACTGAAGGGCAGTGCTGTAAAACCGCTCCCTTTTGCTTATGAAATCTAACTTAGTTGTAAGAAAACCAAACTGCAGCAGCATCTGATCGCGGCACAGACAACAGGAGCAGAACGGGTGCGTCTGCCAGACAGCATTCATGCAATAACCCCTGCTCTGACACACGTGCACGTGCGCTCCCACACAACCCTGCTGAGATGCCATACCTAGCACAGTGCCGATCTTATTGGTCAAGACAGAATCTGTCTGATCGAGCCAGCCTCCACCACTGAGACCCTCCTTAAATTTGATAAGGATGGGCTGATTACTCAACAGGACAACAAGAATTCGCATGGCTGCTGTGACTGTGGTAGAATGCAGATGTTCTTCCATAAACATCATAATCCAATCAAAACCCAGTGTCTTGACCAGTTCTTCACAAGCCCTAATTAAAGAGAAGTGAAAAAAAAAAGAAGTCACATTTTACAGCATTTAGTTTCCTACTAGATAGCAAAAATCAGTGTCCTCCACTACAGGGCAAACTTAGAGAACGTTCAGATTTATCGAAGAGCTCTTAGGTAAGTTTGCTACACAACAAGAAATGCTGCTCACCAAATCTTGTTAAATGGAGCACCTTCAGTGTATTTGTTTAGCAGAAAGGGAAGACTAAGTACAGCTCCTGGGACTATGCCATTGCGTGAGATTTCTCCAATTGCTGCTTCTGATAGCTAATGTGGAATGCTGAACTGGAAACATTTGTCCACAACTTAAAATGTTCAATCATACATAGGTAGAGAGTTTTCACAAGCCTTTTTAAGAAACTGTTATTACAGAATGAAGGTTCTTTGGTTCCTTTTTCTTAAGGAAAGAGTTCCTTGGGGGTCTTCCCCCCTCCCCGCCCCCTCCCTTTTTTAAAAGCAGTATTGCTGAAAAGCTCAGATAGGTTTGGTTTGTATGTCAACCAATGCTCAGCCAATCACTACATAATCTACATATGCCATACATCCATAACATGCCTCCAACAGACTCAAGACAGCCTACCAGGCAGTTGCTTGAAAATTGTATTTTGTCAAAGTTTAACTTGACAGTGTTCTAAAGTCTCTCCTCCAGCTCACTGTATGACTCTAGTGCCTCATTAAACCATAATATGATGTTCCCTCACAAGCAATTTTAAGGACCTAAGGAGCATTCTAGGGCCAATAACCCTAATGATAACTCCTACTGAAGCAATTTGGTCTTAACCAAATGAGAAGTTACCTATGCCACTTCTCTAAAACTTTTTTTTTTTCTAACTTTTCTCTTTCAACAGATTTATTTTTTCTATATCCACACACAAGTTATGAGAAAACAACACCAAGAAGTACATGAGGAGAGCAGAGGGTTAAAGAACTGGCTCTCCAGATAACAACAACAACAAAAAATTCAAACTAGCCAGACATTCTTACTTGTTCCTACTGCATCCTACTCACTTGTGATCCTCTGCCCCTCAACGTTTTTAAATTAATTTTACAAATACTGATTTTCTGCCATGAAGTACCAACAAGAAGCAAGCAATCATCCCCCAAATCTACTATGTATATTCCTCTCCTGCTGGTATTTACTTCTGTTGTGCCTAACCTGAAGCACTAGTTTCTACTAATGCTGTCAATTATGGTCTTAAACTTTTTTTTTTTTTAAGATTTGAAACAAAAAGTAGTTAATGCAATAGTCGAAAGCTACATGTTAGTTACACCAGCATCTGCTTAGTACTGTCATTCTTGCTAACACAACTGACAGCATACAACTCAATAACCATGTATTCCACTTCTGCTATCATACCCAAAGCTAATTCAGTGACATCTGCATAAAACATTCACTAGTTTCTATAAAATTATGCAATTTAACTAGTGAATTGAATGGGGGCTGTATAATTCTCCCCCTTGAAATAAAGAATTATATTCCTTCTCTACCTCAATTTTTTTGTACTTACTGCAAATTAACAGTCGTCTTTTCTTTAGATGTATATAGAAGTTTCAGAAGGATATCTAAAAGCCTGTTCCGCAGTAGAATAAGATTAGCTGAAACAAGTCCTCCAAAATCATCCTCAGTTCCTAAACATTAAAAAACAAAGGCAAAATGAGGCTTTTTGAACTCAGCCATTTTCAAGGCTATTCATATATTCCATACATAAGCAAATGCAACTCGATCCTGCACATGCGGTGAGGAAACTGTGCTAAAGTGCAGGCAGCCACTGCTGAGAAATGCTGGTGCCCCATTATCACACTCACTCAGGGTCTGAAGAACGGGTAAAAGGGAATTGCAGTTTCTCAGACAATAATCTAAATTGAAGTGGTCCAAACTATCTAAACCAGTCACTCCTGGCAGATAGAGACATTTGCACCAGTAGAGAAATGTAGAAACATAGGATCTTTGGAGAACCCCTTCTAGTTATTTGGGTGACATCCACCATAGCTGAAACACTTCTGTTCAGGGAGACTGACTGAAAAACGCAGTTGCATAAGCCTTTTTTGTTTAGGAAAACAAGGGTAGAAACAGTCTCAATTCAACATAAGCATTCTTGAACTGTAACACTTCTTTTTTTTGCCTAAGAAAATAACTAAGCTGCCTTAGTTAATTTTTTCACTTCCTCCACACCTGGAGGACAGATGCACCTAGTAACCCGTTTCTGTCTGTCTTCCCTCCCCACAAAGAAGCAGAGATGCACAGCTGATTTGAAGGAGCAAGTGAAGGAAATACAACAAAACCATGCAGTGTTAAATGAAGGAAGAGTACATGAGTTTTGCACTGCTTTGCACACGATACTGAAAGCTGAAGTACCACAACCATCTGGCAGCCAGGTTATAACAAAATTAAAATACTGCTAATGACACTATTTCTACATTTTATATATTTAAACACAAAAGAGTTCACAAAGTATTTCTCTTCTACTGCTTCTAAGCCATGCCATCACTCACCACTGTCAAGCTTTTCTTCATTGTTTATTTCCATGACTATGAACTTCTCACAGACTGCAAATGTAGGTAAAGTGGAAGAGATGAACTGTCCAAACCTTGATGTATACAGAAAGAACATCACTCATCAATATGACAGATGCACTTTCATCTATCAATAATTCTCCTTAAATATAACACAGTAACACTAGTGAGATGGAGATACCAAAACCCGTCAATTTTCTCACATCTGAAGATTGAGGAAAATGGTCTCCATCTAAAATTACTGGCCAAAACCCAAATTAACATGTAGTAATTAATGGAATCTTTGCAGACAAGTCTGCATGTAACTGATCCTGGAAATGCTAGGCTTCAACAAAGGAATTGGGAGATCCCATCAAGTCCTAGTAAAAGGAGCATCACAAGTTAAAAAAAAGAGAACAAAAGATTATTCTCAAACCATTGCAGCTGAACAAGTATCACATCAAAACCAGAGATTACTCAACTCTTCTGTAACATTTATACCTATAGTGATGTAACACAAGGTCACAGTTTTCCAAGACAATGATGTGCTACTCAAAGAAAGGAGACACGATATATTTATCTTTGCTCTGGAAGTAACCTGAAATGGTCCCTAGCTGGTGTAACTTTTCCCAAGTTATACAATATTCTTCAATTTTATTGCCAATAAGTAGAACAAGGAACACTCAGAGAGGAATTCTACAACATGTTCTGTAACCATTTAAGCATAAAATCAACAGTTTTATTCTCAAATCATTTTTTTGTCCTGTATAATTAGAACAAAGACAGGTAAGATGTTCGGGTTGATGTTTTTGATACCTTTAATTGTACTTAAAGTGAGAAGCTGAAAACATGACCACTCGTATGCAAAAAACCTCCCAAGTTCTGCAATATTTTATCCATTCCCATTGTAATGAAATGGGAGATGAGAAAAACTATCAAGGAGTTGAACTTATTTAAAAGCATTTCAGATAGTCCTGCATGTATGACTTGCAATCATTTATGTAACTTTCATCAGTCAGAGTTAATAGTACTATATCTGACAGTCTTAAATATTTTTTTTTTTTTACACAGTGATGAAAATAAAATCTTGAATTCATCCGTTCATTCAAGAGAGTAATGCAAGCTGCATTTTAACCTGAAGTATTGTTATACTCCATCCCATGTAATACCCAATGATACTTAATAAAAGTGCTCAGTGCTTCACATGAGCAAGTGAGCTGCAAAACATCACCTTAGCTTTTTGCCTGCAGAACATTAAGCCAGTTTAATCATTCAGTTATACCTGGTTAGATACAAACAATTTAATATGCAAATCAAGGTATTAACAAAATTTTTGCCTATGTCTAGTTTAGTCTAGTTCTTAAGAGGAAAAAATTCAGGACGTGAGCATTTCACGTTACTTACTCCACAGCAGTATGACCATTAAGTATTTTTGGCCAAGATCACCAACACGGTAAAATCAAGAAAGCCAGAATTATCACGGATGTGGGCTACCTGAGCAAGTCATAGCTGCTAGGGAAGCCTTGAAGCAAAAAGCTCAGCACATTGCTGATCGCAGCAATGGTAGGCTGGGACAGAGACATATCTCGAAGAGTCAAGAGCAGTCTTGGGATGAGCTGGAATTCCCTCATTAACTTGGCGTTCTTTGCCGCTTCACTGGAAGAAGGAAAGAAAGGAGGTGGCAATTTAAAACTGGAGCATCCTTTACATATTACCTAATTCTGTAAATCTCATTACTAGGCTGGCATCAGCCCATACCTTGACTCAGTGAGAAGTTCGATGAAGTGCTCAAATAATGACAAATGAAGCTCATAGGGTGCATGAAGCCAGACCTGAAGTACAGAACAAACAATAACATGTTTTGTACACAAATCCACTTTATGATTAAAAACTGACATTGATACACCAAAGGCTTAAAGAGATTAAAACTGTTCCTCTACATGATTATTTCCCTGGTAATAGCACTTCAAAGCTCATTGCAAGATTCTCAAGCGTTGATTCTTCAACTTCAGACAAATACTAAAAAACACACAATGGTACCAAATATATTCTCTGTAAGCATATCATGCTGAAAACTTTTAAAGACTTCTAGACAAAAATTTTAAAACTATCTGGAATTTCTCTTTAAACAGATGGTGCAATGGCTCCAAAGGTGTAATTGGGGTTTACAAGGCTGATGTAAAATGCTGTGTTAAGTTCATCTGGCTTAAGTGAAGATTTTCTCTTTGTAAAATTAACTTACTATCTTCAGCCAAGATTAAACTCAAGGTCTTCCCTGATTTTGATTTTTTTTTTTTTAATTTATTTTTACCCAGCATTTCCTGCACAGTGTTTCAAGTTATTTACATCCTATACAAAATAAAAAATCAGTTGTTCAATCAATAGGAGCAATAAAAGATTTAAAAGCCAGAAAGATCACAGCTATAGCTGCAAGTCTTAAAATTGACTTGCTATTGAACAAAGTATGCATAATTAATACTTTTGCTCCGGTGTATAAAACCACCTTAAACAAAAAGCTTTCTAGCTTTTGCTTTTCTTCTAATCTTCTAATCTGAAATGATCAGAACAAATCTTTACATTTCCCTGTTTAGTATGAGGGTAAGAACATCTAATTTATCCAATGCAAGCAAAATGCTTGGGTCATGGACTTCTGAATACAGAAATAAAAGTAACTTTTTTAAAAACAAGCCAAAAATGGAGGCTTTTGGAAAGTTTATTCTTAGTTACTGACAGACCTATTACTTGCACATTGTGAAAATTTTTTTAGTTTGTTTGTTCTCTGGTTGTTCCTGATCTTCAGGAGGAAAAAAAAAAAAAAAAAAAAAGACAGACAGACATGAAGTAACCAATATGGAATCTGATTCTTTTGTACCATAGTTGCTGTCTGAATAATTATATAAAAGAAGCTGGGCTGTGGTTCACATTCTTCTCTCTGATAAACTGTTCATCTACCTTAAGACCTCTATCACAAATATTACCTCCTGTAAATGTCATAACTTCTATTAAGTCTATGTTTAATTTTGTGAGCACAAAGGAAGCATTACTGTAATTTAAAAGGTTTGTTAAAGAATAACTAGTTACATGCTACCGAAGAAATTATGTTTAGACAACGTACAAACTTAATTCTAGCTTTAACATTATGCCTCAAAATTCAGGAAAAAAAAAAAAAAAGAGGAAACTTCGGTGGGTGACAAATTTCCTCTATATTAGAACTCCACTGAGTTGTTTTTTTTTTTTAAAAAAAAAAGGGGGCTCAGGTCTGCCTGTTTCATTTCCTCTTTCTGTGTCAAAATTACAGTGTATCATTGATCTTGGCAAGGGGTGGGGGAGTTTGAGGGTATTAAAAACCTTTAAGCTCTGGAAAAAATGAAGTTAACAAGGCCAGTTGATTTTGTTAAAATAAAGGCTACAGTAAGCAGCAGGTTTTTTCATAGACAAGACCCCTAAAAAGTTTCCGGGAGTGCTTTGAAATACCAAAAATACCTATTTTATGTTTCTACAGTGATCCAAGTTAATTCAGCAGGAAAAGTTACCAATAATCTTGCTGCTCAGCTGCTTTACTGAACTATATATGAAATAGTAAGTTCTCAGGATAACAACCTAGTTTGCTGTTGTCCGATATTTAAGGTATGCTATCAGCATCTGTCCAGAATAATCATTGCTTTTCTGTGCAGCTTTACATACTTCAAAATCACAGAGTAGATCCTGGAAGGCAGCAGAATTTGGAATAATGGATGTCTCGTGCCCACTATCAACAGTTCCCACCAAGGAAAAGGTCAGATGGAGTATGTGGCTGTTCAGAAGGGATCGTTTCTTCTTTAACAGCATTGCCAGCAACTTGAATGAGCAAACAGAAAAGGAATTAGTAGCCGATGAACACACAGCAATGTTGTCTAAGCACAAAGATGCATGGATTAAATGCCTGTGTCCCTTTTGAGAAGGCCCTTAAAGTATGTCTGATAGTTGATACTTGATGAAAAAGCTTGAAAGTGGCATTACGGTTGATTAGAAAAGGGGCACATCTCGGACACCTCCCAGCTCATAAAACATCTGTTCTACATTGCAGATTGTATCTAGGTCCTGAGGATCAGGCACATACACACACAGCCACACCGCCCCAACCTTGGCTAATTGGTACTCACAACTTAAAGACAGCACATTATACATTCTCAGACAGTTGTACTCCTGGACAGCAACTCTGGTCATGGCAGACTTAAACAGAGCACTCCTAGAGTACTGCATGCACAAATGAGAGGTATTCTGGCACTGAAGAACAGTAGCCATGACAACATAAATCTGAACATGCCTGACTTTTTCTTGCTACCCTTTGTTGCCCTAGGCATAACCATAGATTTTGTTCTTTCAGTCCTCATTTCTGCTCTAACTTCTTATAATCTGGGTTGGGAAAGAACCAATTGCCAGATGTACTACTACTATTTCTTGTTTTTAGATGCAAACTTGTTAAACTCTCAACACACCGGCCTGTTCGGCTTCACCATCCTTCTTGAAACAGTACTAAAGAAATACAAGTAAAACGTAAGGTTGTATGTGATGGTCCACTGATTGCTCATGGTGCAAGAAGGACACTGTCTAGATTTGCTTGGTCAAAGTAAGCCAAGGTCTGCAACAGGCTACACAGAATAATATGTTTTGACGTAACTATACCAGCTGTTAGCATTACAAGGTTTGTAAACACGCTGCCCAAACCACAGCATGAATTTTCCATTTCAATAAAGCAGTCTTCATGAGAAATGTAAAATGCATTTGTCATGTGAGGATCTTTTCAAGTCAGTCAACCAATCCTTCTGTGCAACTGACTGTACTTTCCCCATCCTGATGGAGAATGAAGGAGTCTTCAGCTTGAAAGCAAACAGCATCACTAAACTATAAAGTCTGTGCAGTTTCCTCAAAATGGTGATTCTAGAAGCCCAGATTTTTGGTTTTCTTCATGCCTTTCTATCCTCTTCTCTTGCTGGCAGATCATGGAGACAGAAGCTCCTAGGCTTGCAGGGATGGGTTCACAATCATAGGAGAAGAATCATGGAAGTGCCATAGTTGTGGTCTTCCTTGCTATTGATGAAGGCTCAGTTTCAGCAAAGCAGCTAAATGTGCAGAACTGCTTAGCAAAACTTTCCACTCTCTCCTTTAAAAGCCATCCTAAATAACTCATCTATGCTAATTAGCCAAGAGCTCAGTAAACCGAAGAGGAGAAACCCAGGTTACCACAACACAACAAGGAAGCTCCATGGGAGCTGCTAGGACAGACAGCGAAATTCAATCAGCCTGGTCTGTTTTAAGACATTTCTTACATACCTGATAACCTCGGATTCTTTCCATTTCTTTGCTGGCTAATGGATTGCTCTTTACCACACAGACCAAGGCCTTCACTGCTGCATACAACCCTTCTACATCTGATGCCATGGCTACAAGTCCCAGAATAGCAGCAGCTCCACCAATGTACTGCAGTGTAGTGGCAACAGGCTTGGGGACAAATGTTCTTACTCCTGAGCATGGGCAGAGAATATAAATTAAATAAATTAAAAATAAATTAAAATAAAATCAAATTTTTATAGGAAATCTTTGTGAATACACCCAAGTAATTTGCATTCTAGTATTACTCGAATTACAAAAAGAATATCACTAAAAGAATTATGACACCTCAGAACAGGAGGTGAAGGAAATACTGCACTAGAAAATAGTTTATAACCTGAGGTAATTAAGTATATTTTCATAAGAATAACTTACCTAAACTGAAATAAGCACCCTATATTAGTAAAAGAAAAAAAGATAATAGTATGTCCATAAAATATAAAAATGTTAAATAAATTTTAAAATCCATCATTCACATTCATCAATGATATTATTTACCTTGTAGATCTAAGTTCCATTGACAAGTAATTAATCACTTTTAACCACCATAACTCCCAAGTATTCAACTCACCCAAATATCCGATCAAAGCTGCACCGATGGAGCGCGCTGGTCCATTCAAATGCCCTGCTGAGTTATGTAGCAGTTTCACAGGTGTGGCATTTTCATGAGAAGAAATCGCCAGCTGAACAAATCAAGAAAAAAAAAGCAGGAGCTAAAGGGAAGAGGTTTGGGTGTTGGCTTTTTTTTTTTGCAAGCTTGAACATAACTTGTGCATTTTCCTCCTGTGACAAAAAGTAACATATAATAAAATAGAACTATGCCAGAGTCCTTAAGACATTGTCTAAAGTAAAGAGAAATCTCGAGTCTCCAAAGTTTAAGATTAATCTAACCTTTAAAAAAAAAATCCCACTGGATCCCAGAATAGTTTGGGTTGAAAGGGACCTTTAGAGGTCACTTAGTCCAACCTCCCTCCAGTGCGCAGGGACATCTTCCACTAAATCAGGTTGCTCAAAGCACCATCCAACCTAATCTCAAACACTTCCAGGAATGGGGCATTCACAGCTTCTCTAGGCAACCTCATCTAATGTCTCACCACCCTCATTGTAAAAAGTTTCATCCTTATGCCCAATCTAAATCCACATCCGTTCAGTTTAAAACTGTTTCCCTTTGTCCTGTCACAACATGCCCTCATAAAAACGTCTCTGTTATTCTCACAAACCCCCTGTATGTATTGAAAGATTGTAATAAGGTCTCCTCGGAGCCCTCTCTTTTTCAGGCTGATCAACCACAACTATCTCAGCCCTTCTTCACAGATGGTCCTTTGAACAAATAATTCACTTTTAATGTACTTGGAAGAAAAATGTAAACCAATATTCTGGTTTCCAAATCTGTATCACTGTCAGAGGACTAAGCTATCAGCTTTGTTCACCTGCAAGAGTAGAAATATTGTTCCATGACATAATCTTACCTGCTTTTCAACAGGATTACAACTGCTGCCTACACTAAAAAGCTGAAATACCTTCAAAAAGGTGCTAAAATACATAGTAACTTCAAGAATGCAGATAAAATCTATGAGTACAGTCTCCCTCCATTTTTTTAAAAAACATGAAAGTGATTATGGGCATCTCTTCTGACAAGTAGATTATTGTTCCTGGTTGCATTGAGCAAATTGCCTTGAAAGGAGTCAGAAGAAAGTAGTACACATTAACCAACTTATTTCCCAGCATACCTGTTTGGCAATAGCTTTACTATCCAATTTGTTGTAAACTTTCCTTATTTTTGCCACTGTAAATGAAGAAACCGACAGTGCATAGAGACCAAAAGAGACCTTCTCTTCTGGTACCAAAGATACTGGAGATGGGTTGATTCCTTCAGACTTTGAATCTTTGCCTTGAAGACAAAATAAAAAATCATTTCAGAAAAAAAACCCCACTGTTTTTATTTTCACTTTCAAGAGTAAAATCTTAAGCAAATTGTACTGGAGACTAGGTATAAAAGAAAGGTTTCACAAATAGTTGAGATGTGATATTGTCTTTGCACACTTGCTTGCTGTACCTAGGAGTAGTTTGAGAGTGTACAAGTCATGGAATAAATCTGCTATTTAAGATAAAAGAGCAATGCACAGCAAAGATTTCCTTTCAAGAATATCAATTATATTAACCTGTAATGGCAACTGGCAGCCTGTGGCTTGGCCAAGCAATACAAGATGTGGCCCTTCCTCATCTGAATTTTTGGAAGGCAACATTAGTCCTGTACTCAATTTGCATACAGCCCAAGGGCTGTTTCCTTCCCACATGAAGAAAAAAAAAAAAAGTAATCAAAAACCAGAGACCTATTTGGTACATTCTGCATCTTTGTCAGTCACAACAGGCTTTTTTTACAATGGTTTGCTAGGAAAACCACCTTAGAGAACGGTACAAGAGATGAAAGACCTAATAAAGAACAAAAGGCCCAGGCATTGAAGAGAATATATAAGGGTATCTTTAATACTTTGTATCCACTGTTCTGAAAGTGAATGCTTCTTGTGAAGCAGTGCAAACACTATGAATGACAGCTGCCTACAACAAAGGAAGCATGCAAAACTCAGCACCTGAAAGCTCAACATAGAGATTCACTTCTCCATCTTCATTCCAGGTCAAAAGGTGTCTGCAACTCCAGTGAAACACATTAACAGAATTGAAAAAGCATGAAGGCTCCTCACCTAACACTGAAACAAGTGAGAAGCTGGGAGTCTACATAATTTGTTGAACCAGGGAAAAGTCTGTGTCAAGTCTCATTTAGTTTCAGAAGTCTTGGCTTCCTTATAAACAAAAATCCTCATTGGATCCTCTGCTCTGGTTTTAATTTTGTTTAAACATGGGACAAGTTCTCAGAAGATGGCAATCTTGCTCAAGGAAAACTTGGACAAAACTCCCAAAAGAAGCATTGCATGGGTAAATAGCAAGTCAGGGACAACAGCAGAAGACTGGAAGGGCTCTTTCCTTCTCCAGGATTCCCACAAATAATCATCACACTAAGGAAAAACAAGCATTTAGGAACAAGGGGCCAAGATAAAATGGTAAGATATGGAGCTCATACTGCACCCCTATCAAACTGCTCAGGGCTTGGCACAGTGCACACAACAAGAACAGAACCTTAGCCCTAAACAGAAACATGCTCTTTGCTCTGGAACAATCTGCTCCAGAACTACAACGAACTGAGCAAAGCTTGTGCAGGAGAAATACACTGTCACTCTGGAAAAAGTCAGTATGTCAGGAAATGAAGAACTCTTAAATTACCGTGGGCTTCCTGGTGAACATGGCCTTAGCATAAAGGCAGGAAGATCTTTAATTCTTGGAAGTGAATGAAGAAATTCCCATTGACAGAATTCGCTTTGGCTAATTTGGTACTTAGAACTTGCATGCCAACAGTCAAAACGCCTCCCAGGGGAAAAAATAATTGCCTAGTAGATACCTAAATTCAGAGTTGCTTGCCACGTTTGTCTAGCTGTCAAAAAAGCAAGTATGCGACACATCTGTACATGACAAAATTCAATTCCCTAAAGCTTTTCACTGAAGATGGGCAAGGAGAGCTACCTTCGTTTTCAAAGATAGTTTGTTCTTTCACAGGCTACATTTGAGGGGCTGGGGGTGTCTGTCACCACTCTAGGGAAAGCTTTCACCATGAAAAGTAAGACACTGTGCACTCCCTGTACACACTTTCGTTCTCCTACCACTCTCATAACTCACTGTCTCCTTTCTGGAGATTGTGACAGTTTCTCTCCAGAAGAGCTGGAAAGCATTATGGTCCGTATGGGGAAAGACAATGCAAGAACAAGACAACTTGACACATTCCCCATTCTAACTGATGCTTCACTGAAAAGCCCTGTGATAGCCAGGTAAAGCAAAGAGCATCTTCTGACATAATACTGGTGTTAGTGAGGAGGTACTCTAACCACACAGGAGGACAGGGAGCTCTACAGAACAGGAAAAATCTCGCTAGTGACACTGCAGCTTAGCAGAGCTAGTGAAGAATCCGTTGTCTGAATATTTAAAAACAGCGCTATGGACACACATTTCTAACAAGATTATTCACATCTTTTCGTGTTGCACTCTCCTTGATTTCAAAGAAGAACCCTCAAAAGAAAATAACAGAAGTGCCCATATTTGTTCACAACATATGCTTAAAAACTATCTGCTGCACCATAACCCCTCCCTGCTTTTTTTTTTTCAGTTGACCTATTTAAGCCCTGTAAACAATGACATTTCAAGACAGCTGTGTTTAAAGTACAGAACACATGGAAGATTTGCAAATGAGTGCAATCAGTAGAAACTGACAAGTTAAAAATGCCTTTCCAATTTCACTTTCCACAGATAAATATAATACACAGTATGAATAATGACAGCTTTAAGCATTTCTAACTGGTTTTAAGCCAAAGTGAGGAATACAAGCACTTCTATCATATCTCACAGTAGTATGTTAAAACAGTAATTTGGATTTCTATCATCTTCTTCAACAGCAGCTACTAATCTTCTTCCTACCAACAGCTTGCCACATACCCTCCTTTCTGCCCACATGCACACAAAAGATCCTGTTACATCCAGGCCAAGTTCCCAGCTGTTGCTTGAAAAATACTTACAGGGTACGTATACTGCTTGAAAGCTCCCGACATAATTTGGTCCCAGCTCATAAATGGTGCTAACACCTGGTGCAGGCAGAACTTCCTCCAGGAAATGTGTAGGGCCCAAACGCCAGACTAAGGAAGAGAGCTGGCGCTGTGCGGTTGGTGTGCCAATATAGGCATAAACAGTGCTGACCACGGGTGGATTGGCAGAACCAGATCCACTGGGACTACTGTGAATATAGTGAAGCTGTAAGGGAGAAAAACATGGTGAAGTTATTGAGTGAGCACGGGTACCACAAAAAGAAAGTAGGAAGATCAGAAATTCAGGAAAGCATTTTGCAAATGAGGGGACGTACCAAATGCTTGCTATGGAACACACAGTATTCAGATGCCATACAGCAGAAGTCAGTGAAGAACATTAACCAGAAGGTAAATGCAAAGATCGGAGGTTAAGTGGCTTTCAAAAGATGAAGGCGTGTATGGAAATACAGGATGAGAACATGCGAGTTCTGTGCTTAAAAATGCTGAGGAACAAGGCTTTATCTTGATTCTGATAACATGGTGCTCTACGACGGTCATTATTTTTTTGCAAAAGCAGTAAGACCATGGTCATTATTTTTGGCAAAAGCAATAAGATGATCTCAAACTTGTGTTCTTTCTCCTTTTTCAGCCAGTGAAAACATGCCTTTGGTAATTATACTGTTTCAAGCTGAAGTGCAGACATGAACTCAATTTGATAAGATTTTCAGACAGCAATAAAATAAATACACAAATAAGATGCTGGCCTATATATAATGACAATAACAATCTCACAGGCATTTTCTATCTACCTTGTAAAAATTCTGTTACCAGCTATTGAATGTAGTCATGTATGGCCAGATAGCTATTAGAATAACAAGTGAAGTTACTATAGTCCTCTTTCTGCAAAAGGAATACTGAAAGGTAAACTTTGAAAGTCAAACTATTGTTTTACCTACAGCAGTAGAGCAACACTACCTAGTTTACACCCCACACCAGGTTTAGCTTAGTCCCTTAAGGCCCACACCTGCCAGGTGCCACATGCTCTTTGATTATCAGTTACAGGCCAGGAATACTTTGTGCTCAGTAGACAGGACCACGGTGCTGTTCACTGCTCTCTGCTTTTGGCCTCCCAGTTTCTTCACCTGACAACAAAATACGGACTTTTACAACTACACGTGTTTCATCTACAATCAACTAGTAACAACAGCGGACATCTCAGTGGCTATCACTGACAAGGGGATGCTGTTTCTGGAGTGGCAAGAGGGAAAGAAACAACCTGAATAAATTGGCAAAGCTGTCATACTCTGTAACCTCCCTATTATTCAAAGTTAGATCTGCTACATGGCCCCGGGATAAGTCTTCTTCAGCTTTTTATGGTCCTCCTAATTAGTCAGCAGCACAGCCATGCCACACTTGCCTCACATTCAACGCAACATGTCCACTTCACTATCATTGCTCGTGCCTGAGAAAGTATTCATTATTTTCTCCCCTTAACAGGAGGAGGGTTTGCTCCAAGCTGTGTAGTGAGCAAAGACTCCCTTTTTGCAAGGCTCCTCATTCTGTGGGGTTTTTTTTAGGGTCTGGGTTTCTTGTTCGGTTGGGGTTTTTTTGGTGGGGTTTTTTTTTGGGGGGGTGGGGGGGAGGTGGTGGTCTGTTTTATCCTCGGTTTATGTTGGTTTTTGAAAACAAATATGCAGAGAGAGAAATCACTCCAACAAGTAAAAATGAGGGTTTAAAGATTTACCTTAACAGTGTTAACAAGCTGTCCATCAAGGTAGAGCGCAGCTGTGCTGTTCTTTAGCATGCCTTTACTCATGACAAGAACTAGGTGATGCCACTGGCCTTCCACAATGAGGTCACCACAGCGGAAACGGGCACAACAGGGAAGAATTTCATAGAATGATGATTCCTCACTGAAGTCATCGACTAAAGGAAAAGTACCAGTTAGTGGGCACAGTAGAAATGTTATAAGAAGCTTAAAACAGATAAATATGTCAGACTTCATGCAAAATAATCTACAGGTATACATCAAAGTCAAATTTTTAGAAATTTTAACATAGTTAAAAACACAATTAACAAGGTATGAAAGAAGTTATACGATTAACAAGAATTACTTTAGACTTTCAAATACAAGAATTGAAAGAATAAAATCAGATTTTTTGAGAAAGTATTCAGATTGACAGTTTAACAGGCTGGACATCGTTAAATACTTGCATATTAACAAACTAGTATATCAACAACAGGTCTCTTATTCCTTTGCCTTAATTCTTCTCTAAGAAAACTGTCAAGATACTTTTAGACTTTTGACAATTAGGTTTTGCTTCTCCCCTTCTACCTTCCCTTGGAAATTTTAGCTGGAATGCCTAGCTTGTTCAACTTTTTGCAAGTCACAAAAAGATCTTTTGTGGGTTTTCTAAAAAGGTTTTAACAGCAGTAGTCAGCAAGAAATAAGAGATGTCTCTCCAAACCCACAGAGCTATTTTTCACTTTTCTCAAGCTGCGGACAGAAAGTTACCCACACTTCCTCCTCACGCTCTTCCCTGCTCCACTGTGGTCTCCTCCACAGGCCCCATTACGTGCTCCAGTGTGGTCCATTCCAGGGGCTGCAGGCACTTGAAGTGCCCTCTCCCCTCTTTCTGCTCTCACCTTCGTGTCCTCAGGGTGCTTTCTCTCACATTTTTTCTCCCTTTACTCCTCACTCCATGCAGTGTTTCGCCCCCTCTTACATGTACTTTCCCAGAGGAGCCACCAGCCTGGCTGCTGGGCTCAGCTGTGTCCTGCAGGGGCTCTGCTGAGAACTGGCCATGCCTGGCAAAGGGCAGCCCTAGCCTCTTCCCACTGAAGCCCCCTCTTGCCTCTCCAGCACCTGGCCACAGACACCGAGTAGAAGCTTGCCATTACCTTGCTTTAACAAGTAGGTCACACTCAAAAGATACAAGTAAAAAGACTGCCTTTCAAAGCAACTGCATCAGAATCACGCTAAATTACAAAGTGTAAGTGAAGTTAAAGATGAGGTTGAATGCCTGAGACTTTTTTCCTTAATAAAAGCTGCAACTATGATATCTGGCTCTCGAGACACGCATCGAGCACAGACCAGCGGTACTCGTAACTCCAGCCTCAACATGGTAGCTTCTCTTCTTCCCTTTTTGCAGTTCTAAGGAAAATTCATTTTCTGAAGAGCTGCTACTGAAGTGGTAGCCCAAGGCTTAGACATTTCTGCCCAAGTCAAAACAAAGACTTCATGACATTTCATTTGTTCCATTTCAGTACTATAATTGCAGCGAGTTGCCCTTGCCTTCCCTCCACCGTATTAGCAGAGGAGCCTGGCTCATAAGGCCACTGAGCTGATGCGAGCACCAGCTGCCGTGGGATGAGGTGAGCTGCACCCACAGATCCGTTGGCCCCCCTCACACCAACAGTGTTGGTGACGGACCAACAGAGTTGCAGACGGATGCCTGCCTTCCAGACACACGGCCAGAGGAACCCACTCAGGCCCCTCTGCAGGGGCTGCAAACCACAAGCTGCTGACCACCCATCCCCAATTCACCCACCTATACTCTTCAAGCGTTTCCCAGGTCCTTCTCCACTAACAGGTGCTGAATTCTCTTCTCTATCTTGAAATATACTTAGTTCTCAGCACAGTTTTAAAACTTCTCTAAAATGCACCCATTGACTTGCATACCAAAGAGTATGACCAGTTTGCAAGCGCATTAACTTCTCTATTGCAAAGCAGAATGACCCACACTCTACTTGAAATCCTGCCCCCCATCCTCTTTCCCCCTGCAAAAAATGTAAGAAAAAAAGACAAAGCTCAAAAATTCTCCACCAGGGAACACTTCAACAAACAACAGGAGCTTTTCAGATCTCTCTTAATTCTTACATATTGAAGGAAACCACTAATCTTCTTACCTCTAGAGCAGCCTGTACAGGGAGAACACTCATTTCGTTAGAAATAGCACAAGGAAAATAATATAAGTGGAGTACTTAGAACTGATTTTCAGAGACAAAAATAATCTCAAGTTGTTCTTAGCCAAACATCTTTGAGCACAATTCTTGCTCACAAGAAGGATTCTTAAACCATCCCATTTATCCTTACAATATAGATTGTCAGCACATCCAGTCCCCACGCTGGTGGATCTGCCATCTCAGTTCTTCAGGTACTTACCTGCTCAGCACTTGACGGTACACCAACAACTACGACTTAGCCACAACAGGGTGACACTCCAGAAAAGCAAAATATCCTGTTCAACTAAAAAACAGCCTTTGTTGTCAGAGACCTTCAGATTTCTCTGACAAAGCCTCTTCAAATCCAATCTCTTTTAAAGAGTTAGATAATGGGAGCTTACAAACTAAAAACATACAATCTATGGCTCCAGTGCAGGCTAAAGTAACTAATATGAAGATAAACTTGCGTCATTCTCTCTTACAAGAATCGGGTCTTCTGAGGAAGACAACACTGCCAATATCTTCATACTTTAGGAGGTTTAATTCCTCCCTTATACTATGGGGCTTCAGCTGTCAAGTTTTAGGTTTTGAAACTGATTTCTACTAAGAGAAACTACTACAGCTAACAATGTGAATGTCAGATCATCATGAAAATAAGAAACATACTATAAACATCATCTTCACTGGTTTTTTTGTTGTGTTTGTTTTTTTTTTTAATTAACAGTTGTGTAAATTCTTTATCAGTGCCTGCTACTCAGAAAGAAAGAACAGAAGCAGGAACAGATTTTTGATAACCACTTGTAACCCAGTGTGTTGGTCTGGTAAAGAACTAAGCCTGAAATACACACTTGTCTCAGGTCCTCCACAGCCACGCTGCGTGAATGGCCTGTCAAAACCAACAAGTTTTGGAGGCTCTAATGGACAAGGCAGGAGACAGGAGATGGCTAAGCCTGAAGTCCCTGACCACACCGTTAGTGCTCTCTAGCAAATTCACTGGCCTCACCAGCTTCACTTAGATCTTCATTGCACCTTCATCACCAAATGAAGACAGATACCAAATGAAGCTAGAAATTCTTTCTGAAAAGTGATCATAGCATTAAAAGTGAAGTGAACGACTGATTGCCTTCAAATAGCCCTCCAGCATTGGGACTACACAGATTGAAAAAGCCTTCATGACCTGTTAGTATACTAGTTCCAAACTTACTCAAAGCAAAAATAGTTGACATTTGCACCTTGAGATGATGTCCAAAACGGACAATACAACTCCAAAACCCATGCTGCAATACTCTTTCAAATCTATAATACTTGGGGTTTTGGGGAAAAAAAAAACAAAACAACCTTTATATGCAGAATCTTCTTTAAAATTATAAAAGTTCCTCAATTTCTACATGAATGTTTATATTTTGCATTTTTTCCACTGTCAAAACCCATTAGGATCTGGTGAAGCTGCAACTAAAGTTCCATCACACACAATTCTTCTAGATACTAGGTTCAAAATAAGCCTTCTGCTGCATCTCCATAATACTGTCAGGATTAGCTGACGACACAACACAACTCTTACCATAATTTTGAAGCAATTCTTCTTTAGTTGAAACAATCAGTGACCTGTCTTTTGCCGAGAGGACAATGGCAAGGCATACATAATGCTGCTCCGAGGAGTTTGCACGCCGCACTACAGTAAGAAGTCTCACGGGATGGTTATTAGGAGGCGTACTAAAATGTTCAATACAAAACCAGGTTGAGTAGCTTAAACCAGATGGTGGTGGGAAAAACCTTTCACCTGAAAACAAAACCAAAAGCCCGTTATATAGCTGCAGTAGCTAGTACTCAGGCTACCTGCCAGTTCCTATTCCTTTTTTCATAACAGTTCAACTGACACCAGCTGTGCATTCTCAAACTTTTCCTTCATGGATTTCAATGTTACTTCTTTCATTTCTGCCTCAAGCTTGGTGAAAGCCACGTAAAGCTAGCTCAGAAGGGTTTCTTTCAAAACACAGTAAAACACAAACTGCACACTATTCCCTCCTGTTCTACAACCAAAAATCAACTCTGAAGTTGTGCACGTTAAGTACAACCCAGCTTCAGTTCCTTAGACAAAAAATGTGGAAATGGATCAGGCCCTCAGAAACTGCCAATAACACGATAAGATGCTTCTCCCATACGTGTGACTCACTGAAGAAGCCACTGTTGAAGAAGATCTCTCCACCATATACACCCGACTCCATTTTATCTTCTGGGGTGCTCTCACAGAACTAAGAGCTCACAGACTTCAAGGACTGTCTAACACTAATTCTGGCTTAATTGCATTAAATCTTCAACTTAGTTTTAAGACTTAACACCTTTAGCTAATTGGCCTCGCAGCACACCAGGTTCCTGCAGGGTGAACAGCCTGCAGCATACAAGTATAAGGGATAGAAAACAATTTAGATGGGATTTTTGTGATGATGTGTGTAACTACACCTGTAACAGACTCAGCCAAGAATTCAGCAGAACAAAGCCACAAGTACAGCATGACAATTCATTCCACATTTCCTATGCATGCCACACTACTACCTCGACTTGCTCTTAGTGGACACAGGTTCATTTTTCATATGCTTCTCTTGATTACAATTTAACCTTCTGCTGAAAGCCTTGTATTTTAAAGTAATCACACATTTGTATTTCATATTGCTTTTCACTGACATGGGGGCAAAACGCAACGGAGACACACACACAGGGAAAGTCACAACAAGTTTTTAATTATGAGTGTACAAAGTCCAACACCATACTATCACTTCATGGCTAACAAAGAAATATGAAGTATCAGATACTACTGATACTACTAAGTATCAGATACAAAACACTGCTAACAGTCGTAGTCAAGTACTTACCAGTTCCAATTCCACTGGCAACTGCACCGTCAATAAGTCCTGTTGTAACAGCATTATTTGTAGGTGCATTATGGGGAGCCAAACTTGGCAAGAACAGGCAGCTGTTAAACAGAAGACCAGTAACACACCAGAGTTTATGAGAACTCGATATAACCAGAGTTCAATACCAACAAAATATAGCCTAGGAAAATATACCATGAGCTCAGCATCACTCTCCTTGACTGTACGTATTCATGAAAAAGAGAAATGAATTCTCAAGATTTCTCCTTGTGAGGCTAAATTATCTCCAGTGCAAAGAGCTTTGCCGGCATATATCTTTGGTGCAAAGGCACAGAGACTTATACCCACATAGCTCCATAGCATAAGACACTCCCTTGTGGGCAACCATAAATTGCTGCAGTCTTTGAGATGTTCTGGACTCCCAGAGAGACTGGATTAGCTAAATATTCAAAGAATCTGGTAATTGCATACTATGGTGTTCTTATTTTAACTATGTATGCTCTTACAGTAACGTCCTATTTCACGAAATTACCTATGTTTGGTCCTTAAAAGAGTCACTGATGCTGTGGACACAATGGAAACAGATACAAGGAGTACCTCCTTTAGGTACTAAAAGATTTTTAAGAGCCTAGACATATTCAGTGATCAGCCTACCCAAGGTGGAGTAAATCCCCACAGGATGGTGGAGGATATAGTGTAGTGGTTAGAGATGCTAGGGGAAAAGTTGGACTTGATGACCCTGGAGGTCCTTTCCAACCATAACGATTCTGTGATTCTGTGTGATTCTGTGAGTTCACCTTTCAGTGTGTATAGATTGTCCTCCTGGAGGCAAAACGACATCTTGCTGAAGATTTATCATCTGTGGACATTTAGACTTGAGCAGGCTAGTTTAAGTATACTGTAGCTCAGCTGCCCAACAAAGCTGGAAGTTATTTTGTTCTCATGTAAGCTATAAAGAGTTAACTTGACCATCTTGAAAGCAACACCAGTCCACGGTTCTGGTCACTACTGTCTTCCTTTTAGTTACAGTTCTCATTATATAGTTCCTCCCTCTTGAAAATGTTCTTCTCTGGGTGAATCCTTCATGGTCAATGGTGTTACAAACATGTTCTCTCTAGGCAGGTAACTTACAAGGGTCTGTCAACTGCTGAATTCATGAAACACCCTGCCACTTTAAAACAGACCAAAAGATTTATTTTTTTTTAATTGATTATAGCAGCCTTCTTAGGTGACTTGTTGAACTTAGAAGTCAAGAAGTCACAGCTACATTATGTGGGTTACTTTTGGACACATTTTCCTTTCTTTTATGGAGAATGTAGACTAGAGCTTTGAGCACCATTTGCTTTCAAGGAAAAATCTGTCCCTGACTATATTGGATATATTACTAGATGCAAAAGGGGCGCTGCATCCCTGCTTCACAAAGCTGAAGAGAGAATGCAGAGCAGCAGACCTCCCAAATATCCAGGCTGAACTTGGCTCTCAGACCAGTCATGCACTAAGAGGCAAATGGCTCTGCCAAAGGCCACGTGAGAACAGAAATAGGTTTAAGAAACACAGTAGTGTAAATATTAGGTCTGGAAAGAAAAAAACCAAGATGAACGATTCTGTCAGGTGAAGCTGTTTCTGGTTTTATGAAACTGTGGTATAGCTATGGACAACAGACCATTTCTACCTCTTCTCACAGTTCCTGTAAAAAAGAGACTGAAAAAAAACATTGAAAAAAACCTCACCTCATTCAAGAATTGTCACACTCTTTTGGGCTTCAGAGCATTTGTAATTTTTGGAAGTTTGTGTCACTAAAAACCTTCTAATAAAACTTTCTAGTCAAGCTTTTTAAGCTTTTAACTAAGCTTCTGGGAAACTCTAAACAATTACTTATCATTTGAGGTGCCATTCACAAATGTCTTGCATGTACCTCACGACACCGCCCTCTGAGATACTGGCTTTCAGCCTATTTGTGAGCCTTTGCCTATGGACCAGCCAACAGGAAGTTAAAGGAATACCTGTTCCTTATACTATTGGTTTGAATTTTTATAGCATTTTTGGAGATATTTACCCCTTAGGGCAGAACAGAATTTGTATTCTGAGGTTGTTCTATTCTATTTTTATAATCAAAAAGACAAATCATTTTCCTTAAACAGATGCTGAGAATAGTGTCAAGTTTTCATCTTCTGAACAGTCAAGTTAAATGATACCACATGATCCTCAAAGTGCCTCCACTCAGCAGGTGTTTAATTAAAGAGAGAAAAACAGTAAGTGAAGGTGATTACTGGGGTCTAAAATGATAAAATGAGTTAAGCTTTATATTCAGACTACTCCTCCAGTTAACAATAATTTTTTCCAGTTATTTGGACTCAACGTAGTTGTCTTCTCTGCTTTACTCGTGTTTCAATTTGCCCACTTCTGTGTTTCCAAATTTTCCAACAATTTTAATTGGGGTTTCGGAGCATGTGGCCATCCAAATGTTGCACATAAATCCTAGCGACTCATGAGTTTCTACAAGGGTATGTTGGCATTCCTTTGTTTTAAATGGCATGTGAAATCCAGAACTGAGAGGGTACTATCAACATTTAGATTAATACCTACTTTTAGATTCACATATGTTAAGCAAGCACTTGGTTGCAAGGCATTAATGAATGATAGAGTGGAAATCCACACGGCTTGAAGTATTCCTTTCTTTTAAGAATTCATTTGTTTCTGGTTTGCCAACATCCATTAAAAAATTACAAGTATTTCTTTGAAAGAAGAAAGTAAAAAAACAGTGCACAGTTGCACCGTGTCCCATGTTATTTAAGAGCACTGTAGGACCTTACCCGAACCCTTCAAGAGACGTGTCAAACTCAATGAATGCTGGCGTAACTGATGATCCATGAAGCCTGATATCATGTGGGGTTGTCATGGAGACCAAACACTTCACTCTCGTCAGGGGTACTGTGCTCCCTTCTGCTGGCTTGAGCAAGCTCTTGCTTATCCGATAATGGCTGTCTTCATGCAGACTGAAGACGCTGTCAGAACCCAGACCTTCCATTGAGGTAACCATGCTATCTACAGTAGAAGCCAAGAAACACAGCATTGCAAAAGGGAGGCATTTTCAGGCTATTTATTTGGAATTTTCAAGTCCTGTTTCCAGACCAATAGCTGAATTGTCAATCATCGTTGACTAGTTCAGCCTCTAAGAAGATTACGAGTTGGGAAGTGCTGCTCTCATTATAAAGCCATTCAGCTGAGGCAGAGGTACAAGCATCTTGCACAAGGTATTACAGAAAGTCTGTGGTAAAACCGAAAAATTGAGCCAAGAGTCCATCCCATTACCCAACATCGGGAAAGTGTTTGTTTCGCAGAGGCTCTGTTTCAGCTGCATTCCTGCTAGGTGACTGTTATCTGACATGCAGGAAAAACTCATGCTTCATGTTTTTCAGATGCAGTAACTCTGAGCTAAAGGTCTCAAAGCTCCCAAGAAGAAGCAAGGCTCAGTAAAGTTTAGCTTAGGAAACATAACAAAACTTGTGTTATTCAGGAGTTAGCTTTGCCTTCCCTTTCATAGGCTAAAAACTTCCCTGACTCATTCTCACAATCTTCATTTTTTACTTTCCTCTGTGATAATGCCCTATTAAAAATAAAGCAAGCACTGGCCAAGAGCTAAGTTGCATCTCTCCTTCTCTCCTCTTTTCAAATGTACTGAACCTAATGACATAATATAAATTCAGCTATTTTGTTTATTTTATTATTTAATGCTTGTAATTCAGTACCATCCAGGATACTTTCTAGTTCCTCTTAAGTAATTCAAACATTCCAACTAAGGTAGTTTTAACAATGCGTTACAACTGGCCCTATGACTCAGCTGACACATAGAAATAAATATCACATACTTTGAAAACTTACCAATAATTTCTTTCTATTACCATTTACTGACTCTCTAATACGACACGGACAGCTGTTCCCAAGCTCCACAACTCATGGATAATAGCAGGGAAGAGCATAAGTGGAAGAAAGGTTTGGATTGGCTGAAGGAATCCTTTGGTTACAGGCATTCAGTGTAGTTTATCAGACTGACTCATAAATGGCTGGAAAACACACTTGCCAGTGTGAAATTCAGAGCTGATGTGTAACTGCTGATAGAATATCAAGTACTCTGTCAGAGGGATGAACTTCCATAACAGGGTACCACACAAAGGGATAATGAAAATTTCCACTGCATACGCATACTGCATAGGTGTATCTATAACCCAGGCATATCTAGTGAATATCCCATCAAAATACATTGTGAGTCTCTTCCCACAGTGTTAATTCCAGGGCTAAAACCGAAAACTGAGTTGTCGTGGTATTGCTCCCCCCCAGCTCCTGCATTTTTGCTTTGTTTTGTTTCTAAAACTGACCTAAGTCTGTCCTTTTTCTTTAAAATTTTTATGTTATTATGCACTCATAATTCAACACATACTTACCACATACTATTAAATAGTTTGATTTTAATATACTAGGAAAGTAAACATTGAAAGTATGTAACAAGTAAAACCATTGTAAATATTAATAATGAAAAATTAATGAATGGTGAAAAAGGGACTGCTGAACTTTGCAGAATTAAGAATTGGTGTTCCAACTCCAAATTCTACCTGTTTCTAAGAGAAATAAATATTAGATTGAGATTCTACCAGATTAGATAAATAATGCGCTTTTTTCTTTTTAATTCTTCCTATATTTCTTTTTCATTACGAGTGATTCTAACAATAAGCCAGCTTCTTGAGTCTAGCTGAAATAAATGGAATTATGCCTAAAAGTAGGAATTTTAGTTATTTTATCTGTCACCTTACTGAACGCATGAGAGACACTAAATAGTTCTAATGATGTGATGAGCACATGAAAGTACTGAAAAAATATTTTTCATTTTTCCTGTTAATTAACTATGAAGTCAGAATCTACTCAAGACTTAAAAGAAAACTACTATCATATTTAATAGTTAATGTTCCTAAAATAAAAAATTATAATTACTTCACTGGATACATATTAAAAACAAGTACTACATTTCCTCTGCTTTTACAACTTTTTCTAACCCAACTGTTTTGCTGGTTTCACATTCATGCAAAGCCAGGGCAAAGTTAGGTTTTTACAGATGCTTCTCTACAAGTTTTATGTAAGTATGCAATTGAGGGATGTCAGTGAAGCATTCTTTATGTAAACTTCAGCACCTACTTCTCATTTCCGGTTCAAAACTCAGTGAGCTGGGTTTGTGCACACGGTACTGTTTCAACAGCTTTTTGTCCCAAGCTCCACAATTCAAAGGATTTCCCAAGCGTAAAAATTCCCTAGGAGAGAAAATTTAAAAATTACAAATCAGTTTTTCTATTTATTAGCCTAGAATGGCACAAAATCTAATACTATTTTTAAAAGACAGTCATTACTTGTAATAAACATAACTTTTAACTAAGAAAATTAATAAACTAATGCATAGTTACAAGAAACACATTTGATTCATTCAAGACTTTTTAAGTTTTGCACACATGCTCTCTAAAGTTTCAGTTACTATAACTAATCAATTTTTATAAAACTCCCAATTCCCTTTTCTTAATTCCAAAGACTTGGCAGGAGGCTGCTGCTTCGGTAGGAGAACATCAGGATGCACACTGACGCACATTCAGCAAGCTGACCTCCTCCAGAAGGGCAGACCACAGGCTGAAGTGAGTAAGCGACCTCAGCTTTGTTTTAGCCATGTGTTCTATTTGGCTGGGGGATCCTTTCACAGCTATCAACATCTGTATCTACAGGTAACTAGAGTATCTGTATTGACAGCTACCTAGGCTATCAGTATCTATGCTTAGAGAAGCTTAAGTCCCTGCAATGGGACTACCAGCAAGCATGCTCCTTGCAGAACCACTTCTCACATGGCTACAGGCCACCAAAGTGAAGAAAGCAGCTCTCCCAGCTGCAGGTCAGCCAGTCCGTGATCCATAAAAGATAACACAATGAAGTTTCTTATTCCAGCTGAGATCACAATCACAAGATGGTTTCTATAAATCTATAGATAATCTATAAAGATTATCTAGTCTAACACCTCTGCTGTGGGCTGGGACATCTTTCATCGGGTTGCTCAAAGTCCTGTCCAACCTGACCTTGAACACTTCCCAGGAGGGGGCATCCACAGCTTCTCTGGACAACCTCTTCCAGCATCTCACCACCCTCACTGTAAAAAATATCTTCCTTATGTCCAATCTAAATCCATCCTCTTTCAGTTTAAAACCTTTGTCCCTGGTCCAGTCACTACAGCTCTGGTAAAAAAGTCTCTTCCCCGTCATACTTATAAGCCCCCCTTCTACATTGAAAGGCCACAAGAAGGTCCCCTGAGAATCAAGCAAGCAATCCAAACCATCATACAACTGTGTGGGTATTTAACAAATGGTTCAAAATATGCTCATAACATTTCAAGCTTGCTTTTCCCGTCTGAGGTATTTAACATGGCACAGAAAAGTCAAGTCATCCCCATGTTTCCTCTTCCTGAGGGCCTTACCAGGAATGGCATTTTTGATAGCCTCCTGAGATTTGCAGAAAGACAGCAAGAATTTAACTTCAGTACAATCTCCGTGAAAAAACACCAGATTTCCCCACTCCACGTTTTTCCCTCCTGCCCCACACTCCAGTTCCCAGTATCTCCAAGGTTACGTGCTCATTAGCAGAAGCAAGACAAGTCTATTTGATGACAAATAACATGGGATCCTACGCGATCACTACCACACAAGGTCACCTATGCTCTCTACAGATCTGAGCCGTTTACAGCCAGACAGCAGGCAGCAGAGCTCAGCTCAACTGGACTTTAACGCGATCTTTCTGACCTCAGCACCATCGGCTGCAGTGCCTGCGAGGCCAGCCTTTCAAACATCCTTTGGAGTGGTGGGTGCAGTGAGTGGTCCTCATCAGCCAGGGCAGCGCTGCATCTTTGCAGGAGTCGTGCGTGGAGCCCAGCTTCACACATGACTTGCTGGTTCCTCTCTGTGTGCACTAGAGATTGCAGGATATTGGCCACTGCCAGCTGCAGATCCAGTGCATGCTTAAAAAAAGAAAAGCACACAGCTTGAGAAGACGCAAACTGAGAAGGCAAAAAAGTGAAAGCTTTTACCCATATTAATGAAAAGGAAACTAGCATTAGCAATAAATACACAAAACATCCTATACTTAAATATAAGTGCATGTGTGTTAAGAGAAACTTTCACCTCTTTAAGAAAACGGGTAAGGTATATGAAGGATTACCATGACTATGAAAAAGAAAAAACAATTCAGGTAGGGATGGTTAAGCTAGCCTCTCCTTTTCACCAGCAGAAGTGAGTCAGTTCAGAAGTTCTATGTGCTTAGAGTGTACTAAGAACTTATTTTTGCGACTGCTAAGCTATTCCTAGTGACTTGACATAGACTGATAGAATCACTTAGGTTGGAAAAGACTCTTAAGATCATCAAGTCAAACCACTAACCCAGCACTGCCAAGTCTATCACTAAACCATGTCCCTCAGCACCGCATCTACAACATCTGTTAAATACATCCAGGGATGGTGACTCAACCATTTCCCTGGGCAGCCTGTTCCAATGCTTGATACCTCTTGCGGTGAAGATTTTTTTTTTCCTAATATTCAATCTAAACTTCCTCTGGTGCAACTTGAGACCATTTCCTCTCATCCTAACACTTGTGACTTGGGAGAGCAGACAGACCCCCATCCCGCTACAGCCTCCTTTCAGGCAGTTGAGGAGAGTGATAAGGTCTCCCCTGAGCCTCCTTTTCTCCAGGGCAAACAACCTTAGTTCCCTCAGCCACCTCTCGTAGGATTTGTTCTCTAGACTCTTCACTAGCTTTGTTGCCCTGCTTTTGACGTGCTCCAGCATCTCAATGTCTTTCTTGCATGAGTGGCCCAAAAACCAGCCTCACCAGTGCTGAGTACAGAGGTACAATCACTTCCCTAGTCCTGATGGCCACACCATGTCCGATACAAGCCAGGATGCTGTCGGCCTTCTTGGCCACCTGGGCACACGGCTGGCTCATGTTCAGCTGGCTGTCAACCAACACCCCCAGGTCCTTTTCCACTGGGCAGCTTTCTAGCCACTCTTCTTCAAGCCTGTAGCGGTGCACAGGGTTGTTGTAACCCAAGTGCAGGATCTGGCACTTGGCCTTGTTGAACCTCATACCATTGGCCTCAGCCCATCAGTTCAGCCTGTCCAGATCCCTCTGCAGATCCTCCCTACCCTCAAGCAGATCAACAGTCCTGCCCAACTTGGTGTTGCCTGCAAACTTGCTGGGGGTGCACTCAATCCCCTCATCCAGATCATTGATAAAGATACTAAACAGAACTGGCCCCAGCACTGAGCCCTGGGAAACACCAGTTGTGACTGGCCATCAACTGAGTTTAACGCCATTCATCACCACTCTTCGAGCCTGGCCATCCAGCCAGTTTTTTACCCAGCAAAGAGTACACTCGTCCAAGCCAGGAGCAGCCAGTTTCACCATGAGAATGCTGTGGGAAATGGTGTCAAAGGCTTTACTAAAGCCCAGGCAGACAACATCTACAGCCTTTCCCTTGTCCACTAAGCCAGGCACCTTGTCATAGAAGGAGATTGGGTTAGTCAAGCAGGACCTGCCTTTCATAAACCCACGCTGACTGGGCCTGATCACCTGGTTGTCCTGTATGTACTGTGTGATAGCACTCAAAATGATCTACTCAACCTTCCCTGGCACCGAAGTTAAACTGACAGGCCTGTAGTTCCCCAGATCCTCCTTCTGGTCCTTCTTGTAGATGGGTGTCACATTTGCTAACCTCATGTCAACCTCCAGTCAACACTGCCAGCCCCCTTAGTACCCTTGGGTGGATCCCATCTGGCCCCATAGACTTGTGTGTGTTTAAGTGGTGTAGCCAGGTTGCTAACTGTGTCCCCTTGGATTATAGGGGCTTCATTTTGCTCGCCATCATCATCATCATTTCTACAAGATTTCAGAGATATACAACATAACCGCCAAATTAATGCCCTGAAGACAAAAAGTCACCACACTCATCACCAGTGGAGGACAAGGAAGAAGAATCAAGTCTAGTAATCCTTGCCAGCTTTCAGAAATTTTTTATTTTTAAAATAAACAGTGTTCTTCAAGGAAGACATCTCAAACAAAAAATACTTAAGCAACTTCAAAAAACATCCAACAAATCCTTTATATACAAACCACCAGTAGAGGTTTTGATTTGGGAATAGTACCAAGCAGGCAGTACAATTTTGGAACTACAACATATTCCAGCTGTTTCAAACAGTATGTATACACTGAGCTGTAACGTCCAATCCTGTGTCTTCCTCATACTGTGCATTAACACCTGATATATCAGGGAAAACATGAATTTAAAACAGTGCTTGGAAACTTATCTGATGGTCACATCAGAGATTTCTTTATATTTACATTGTTGCCAGAAGTTTGAAAGAGACAAACCAAACAAAGGCTATGAAATAAAACAATTTCTATCAGCCCCTTATGTCACCAGTTATTCAACTCAATTAGTCTGTGCAATGTGTTTGTTTTTCAGCACAAAACCAGAGGACATAATTGCTTTTCCTATTTCCCATAGCCATCCTTTTTCCCAGTCCCTCTCAAAGCTTAGGAGAGCAGAATTTTCTTCCCTACCTCTGGGTGTGTAGCTGATCCAACAGAGGCCAGAAGATCCAGCATTGCAAGCATAGCACCAGGGTGGATAATGACTGCATCAGAGCTTTGTACAGCTGTGGGTCCAGTTTGGAGTTTCACATCAGCTATGTTTTTCTGAGGGCAAACAGGAGGTGTTGAAACAGAATGATATGCGTGCCTGCAGGACAGAAAACATCCCATGGTTACAACACCCATCTATTATGAGCTTTGCATTTTTCAAACAGCTGTGAAGTTGAACTGGCCTATAGACGTTACTCCCCTCTCCCTTCTCTTCCCTCAGACAAGACCCACTGCTTTCCTCTTCTCAAACTTGTTGGACATGTTTCCCCAAAGACAACCTGGAAGGGTTTCAATTTCTCAACTATGCTTGAACTCAAAAGTCTCTTCCCTAGGTCTTACGCAGTTTGAAGAACGTAAGAGTTGCCTTTGTTGCCTCCCTCTTTTCATTCTAGTTGTGGTGGCAGCACACAGCAGCAGCAGCACGCATGCTACCACTGCTCCTGTTCTCGGGGAAGAATTCGTTTGAATACATTTCTCCCCATTAGCTTTTCATTAACAAGTAATCATAAAATGCACTATCACAAAACTCTCAGCAAGCTCTATGTAGGCTACAGGAACAGAAAGCTGGCCTTGGTCTATACTCGTGCCAGCAAGTCCTTATGCTCTTAAGTCTTTCCGTGACTGCTGTGGAAATTTAGTTTTACATTAAGCTGCTTTAGTCTGATCCAGGGAAAAGAGGCTTTGACACACTGACTTAGAAGCAACCACTTGTACTGAGAGCTGTAGATGCATTTCTCATTGAAACTCTCAGAGGTATCAGCTTGATGCCATGCTGCCTTCAGCACAAGATTCGACACACAAACAGCATGTAAAGCTTACTACACATATGCTTTCAAGATGGTAGTTCAGAAGAGATAGCTCAAAAGGCTCATGCTCACCACAAAACAAACCCAACACCCAAACCATCCATATTCTCACAGTAATTATTATATATGCTTATTTGTAGGAAGAAAATAACTATTTTTCTTGAAGATCAAATATTGCCTGCCATTTTACAAAAAGTAAATCCAGCTAAAAACAGGTCTCTTCTTATCAAGTCAGCTGAAAGAGGCATTTCCTCTCTCCTGTTGTCAGTGACAGAGATTTACCTAACCCTAACAGAAATAACACTCAGAGACTTGCTGCGCCTCACCCATTAGGAACGTCCACCTAGGAAATCTTTTCTCCTGGAAAAAACAGGACATAGATGGAAGATAAGAAAGGCTGCAAGCACAATTCTGTCCTAAACACTTTGAAGGTTGTGTCTCGAACACACGCACCCACCCCAGGCAACAAATATAATTTGTGGAGGAAAGTTGAGGCAATGGATTGTTTAGCATATGACAGGACACTATGAAGCGTGTCCTGTCAGGACACAATCTCCTTGTGCTGGCTGGAAGACAGGTTGGATAAATAATGTTCCAAAAAAAAGCATTCCTATTGAAAAAACTCACAGCAGATCAACAACTTGGCATCAGTTTTTGAAGAAAGACTAAATTACTTGTGCTTTACTCATTCAGCTAATACCTACAGCAAACATGAAATAATATGGCAATTCTATTGTAACTAACCACTCAGAAAAAAATCTGCCCAAATCAGTTTTTCTAGAGTTTTTACAAGCTCTCTAACCATCAGTTTCCTAGCAGAATCACTGTTTGGAACATCTGGCAGCTAGAGGAAGGCTTTGTTATCTCTTTTAAAATTAAATGGAATTGAGTACTGCAAAACAACTGATAATACTATCCTAGAGAGATCTCATCTCAACCATTTTCTCTGTCTTAATGCAGAGATTGAAACAAGGAAAACTGTTTCTCATGCATCCTAACAGCACCGCTCTTCATCTGAAGAGGAAAACTGCTATCTCTTTCCGATGTCACCTTAAGCATCTCAATGCAAGTTTTACATAATAGTTTAAAAACTAAATATCCATTTGTATTTAAGAATGCTCTTCAGTCTAGTGAAATTCCACTCCCGAGATACTCTTGCAGATCAAGCTTCTGCCCACTTTAAAGCACAAATTTTACTTCTAAGCATCCTGATCTATCACATTCACCTCATCAGGTAAACTGTGAGGTTATAACATAGTAGTACAAGGGGAGCCTAATAAAAACCTGAGCCATCGCTCAGTGTGATTCACAAAAAAGTACGTGATCCTGGCCTCAAACGGCCTGGACTTCAGCATTACATACAACAAACTGAAACGGGGATACAGTCAAGAGCAGGCAATTTGCTTTTATGTTAGCAATCTAAGTAAAAGTTATACTTATTTAAAGTTTTTCACATCATTTTAAAATAGCTTCTGTATTTAGTTTTTCCATATATGGTGTACTTGTACTAAAACAATTAAAAAAAAAGAAATTCCAAAAGATTTCTCTAGGCAGGGAAAAGGTGCTACAAAATCCTGTCGAAGTGTTCATCGAATGTTACAGGTCCATAGATCTTGTGCAGAACCTGCAATAAATTAATTTAGCCATGCTTATACATTCTTTATAGGATTCCGTTAAGGGAGAAGACAGGAAGAAGTGGACAACGAAAAAGGGCAATTTACCAAAGATGACACACAGATCTCCGTAATTTAACAAAAAATAAAACTGAATAAAAATTTGAACTTAAATTATATAATTACGTGCAACTCTTGATAAGAATTATAACACCATTTTCATCTGGAAAGAAGTAAGTAAGATTCAGTGCAGATAAACCCTCTGCATATCACTCCCATTCAAACTTTATAAAAACAATAGCTAAAAAGTATTTTAAAAGCTACATTAAAACAAACAAACAAACAAATCCCAACCATACTAAAAAAAAATAATTCAGAGAACGCCCTGTCAAGCTAAGTTTTTTCTGCCAAATTTATAGCAACCAAAGTGGCAAAGCTGTAGTTCTTGATTCAAATTATACCAGAGGTGTGGACGAATGATGCATTCTAGGTAGCAGGGAGGACATCCACGTACCACAGTTCCAACGCATGTGCTGGAGAAGCCCTGCCGACACGGTTTACATAAAGGATAACACTTGCTGGGCACTGCTCCTCAGGGAAATACAGCTTTGAGAAGTGGCAGACATGTCTAAGAGAGAGTATTAGCTTATCTGCATATCCAGAACTGTTTCAGACTGCGTGCATCAAAACTAGAACTGTACTATTTTTGTTTAGAAGAATTATTTGTGTGCATAGTGCCTGCTTGCTCTTTTAGCCAGACAACACAGGGCCCTCCCTCAGGCGCCGGTCTTGGGAGTCAAAAGGCAGAAAACCAGGCCACAGCAACAAGGGAGATCCCAGGGAAGCAAAGTAAAGGAGACAGAAAACAATAAGAGAAGAGCAAACACTTCTCTCAGCAGAGTCAACTTTGACAGAATCTGACTGCATCTGACATTTAAAAGGGAAAAAGGAAGATCAAATAATACTGGACTACAGAACCCGAGATGCTTATTTTTGAAAGCAAGAAGATCCCAGCTACTGGCACTGAATTCACTCAGAATAGCAAACATGACACTGAACAACCATGAAAAAGCAGACAGCTGCTCAAACAGGCTTTTTGAAAAGCCTAGCCCTGTCTATTTGTTACTTGAAAACACGCTTTTACAGAAAGGATCTGAAAAGTCACCCAGGCCAGCATTATCATTCTTTCTGTCCACTTTTGCTTTGAGTCTTACACAGATTGTTATCACCCAAAGGCCTTTTTTGTTCTTGAACATCCATGTCAAATGCACTCCTTTACCTCAAGCACCCACATTACTATACTGGTGCTTACCTGAATTGCCCAAAGCACCCCACAGGGATACTGACTTTTTAAACTATCCAATCTTTACCTCACCTTATACCACACAGTTTTCAAACCACTGTTTGCATTTTCAGTACTACATAAAACTAACAAAGGAAGCCCAACATATCTATTAATATATACATAGATTTATATTTTAATTACCAGGTTGTGTCAACTACCCATCTGGCACTCTTTTATTCATTTACACCCTGGAATCAGCTCCTGTTTGGCAGGCACTGCACATGTTCTGCTGCAACCCCTCAAACACCTGTTTGAGTAATTCAGTGAACCTGAGCAGCTGTGCCAGTTACACCTGGGAGAACAGCAAGATGTAGTAAGGCAGGCAACCCATTATGCCAGAGAGTTAATATCAGGGCCAAAGCTGTAAAAAACCTCCAAAAGGAAATGCTGTTTTCTCTCAAGTTTCTTCAGAGTAAATGAAAGGGCAAGGAGTTTGGCAGCTAAGGTCTTTCTCTGTGAACTGCAACTGCTCCGTTTGCTCCTAAATGCCTCAGTGTTGGAAAAGACAGGAAACAACACTCCTTCTGGATTATTGGGAAAGGGGCCTAGTTCAAGCCAGTCCCTGCAGAATACCCAGGTATGACTTGGGTAATGTCACTCAGCAAGACAGAAAAAGGCTTCTCTTTACTAACCTGCTTGAGTACAAACATTTCCTTTCAAAGCAGTTTCCAAAAGTAGATTTGGGTGCTTCCCTTTGCAAAAATATTTGACATTCTAAGCATGAAACTTGATGGCGTATTTTAAGCCATAAACCAAGCAAGAATGACTGTATTTTCCACACAAGGCATCTGCCTCTCAGATAACCCTTTCTTTCAGACGTCTTCCCAGCCTTCAAAAGCAAATCCCTGCCTAACCTGCACCTTCAGACAACAAATGGCTGCCCCCTTCCCCGGGGGCTATGGCAAAAATCTCCTCTTCATCATTTGCAAAGGCCTGCAAGTCACACTGTTGTTGAATCAGTAAACTTAAAAACAAACCAACCAACCAACAAACAAACCTACCAGACAGCAGTAGCTTGTGAGGGGAAGTGGGTGCTAGGGTTTCTGAATTGTGCCATTTGAATTTTCTTTCCAAACCTTTTAATTTAGTATGCTCTACATCATTTGGTAGTCAAGTACTGACAGTTTCATTCTTTTTTTTTTTATTCTGTGCAATTACTATCAAATGACCACTTTAACAAGCATCCTCCTTCCTACTGAAAGTACATTTTCTTGACAAATTAGTCAAGAAAAAAGGAAAACCTGCTGTCTTAATTGATCTACTAGTATAGTCTGAACTTCTCTGAACTGCTCCTGATAGTGTCATTTATACTTCTCTTAGTTAATTTATTATACTAGACTTTGTTTTTGAATCATGAAATTAAGTGCTTCTGCAGTCTAGAGACATCTCTAATCTCATCTATTAGCATCACCACCTAGGATTCCACCTTTACATTTATTTTATCCAGGAAACACACAACTGAAAATGCACACCTCAGAAAAAAAAAAAGCATCTTGAGAGAAAAAAAAACCCCGAACTAAAAAAAACACAACAGTGAGAGAGAAATTAGAAGCGAGATCAACTTCTCTTTGAAGGGTCGGTACCTTTTCCTGGACAAAGCTGGCGTACCCCAGGGAGAGGGGAGAGAAGTCTCATTTGTCAGGCAAGGAGGGATCTGTTCTGCGCGACTACAGACAAAACAGACAGGGGTAGGACAGAGAGGTTAGAGAAGAAACCAGAGGCCACAAGCTTGTTAGTTCTACAAAAGCGCCAATACAATCGTTACTAGGATCCATTCTTCAGAAACAACACAGACAACAAAGGACGCTCCTGAACGACACGCACCAGGTAACACACAGACATGCATCCTTGCTTCATGGCATGACTCTGCAGTGCTTGATCCTTACTCTGCAGAGGTTTATCGACATGACCACGCTAGCAAAACAGAGCACCTTTCAATGTTAAGCAGCAGAAACTGAGAAGAGCAAGTAAAGTCTCAGAAGATTAAGTATAACCAACACAGGTAAGAAATAAAATCAATGTAAACTTTACGAAGAATGATGATCAAAAAATTTAAGAAAGAAGGCAGAATGCAGTCATTGAAGATGATAGCAAAACAAAAAAAAAGGAAGTTAACGAGATAGCTTATGCAACAACACTATGAGATTTACTTACCCCATTGACTTATCATACTCTTACCTGTTAGCCAATGTTACAGCTTCTACAGTACACTCAACACATTCTTAATACACATTTTCCTGCCCCTATCTGAATAATACTTTATAATGAGATCGAGTAAATTGATTTCTGTACTTGGCTTTTGATTTTTGGAGTTGTTCGTTCATTTGTTAGATTGGGGTTTTTTTTAAACAAGAGAATAGCATTAACATTTCCTGCTTTGGAGGCAAAATGTTTAATTAACAAAACTATGAAGTTTGTACTTCTTCTAATGATCTAGTTTAAGAAAGGCTGACCAACCGGCAGCTCTATAAACAGCCACACTTCTCAACACTTGGAAAAATCAGACCCCGTGGCTGACTAACTAGGTGGCCTGTCTTATCAAAATAGGGTCACATGAATTAAACAGCTGGGGTGTAGAAGCTCCAACGTCAAGGATATGAAGCTTAGGCCTGTGTTTTACTCTTTGTAGTTTAAATTATGGGCACGAACTACTTTAGGACAAGCCAATCTTCAATACAAACTTCACTAAGTTGTTTTGAATCAACTTTAAGACATATTACTACTCATTCCAAATCTCAAATGTAATTTCAACTGTAGTTGCTTGGGAGTGTCTCTTGGTTAAAATTTAAAAATCATTAATTTACAGACTAGCTAGAACTTTAAAGAACATGCCAATCCATCTAAAACAAGGTATCTAGTCTAGTTGTGTTTAGTAAGGAGAAAAGAAGGTTGACCTCATGTGGTGATCACGACACCTCATCAATCTCCTACAACTACCTGAAAGGAGGCTGTAGTGAGGTGGGTGCTGGTCTCTTCTCCCAGGTGATAGGACAAGAGTAAATGGGCTCAAGTTGCACCAGGGGAGGTTTAGGTTGGATATTAGGAAAAATTTATTCACAGAAAAGTTTACCAAGCAGTGGAACAGGCTGCCCAGGGAAGTGGTGGAGTCACCACCCCTGGAGGTATTCAAAAGATGTGTAGATGTGGTGCTCAGGGACATGGTTCAGCGTTGGGCTTGGCAGTGCTAGGTTTGTTGTTGGACTTGATGATCTTAAGAATCTTCTCCAACCTAAATGATTCTATGATTCTAAATCCATCATGAGATGATCCAATTACTTACTTTAAAGCTTGGTATCAAAGGAAACATTAAGTTCAACAACTGATTTTTCATCTGACTTGGTTAAAGCATAAATATCTGTATGCCATACAGTAGTTCTATATGATAAGGCAATCAGACAGTCTGCCTATCAACCAACAGGTTGCTTCAACACAACAGATATAACTGACATCTTAATTGCTGCCATGATAAAAATATTCAACATCTGAGAGAATGCTGCATAGCCTGGAGAACAGCAGCAAGCTAGGTCAGTATTTGGTCAGATGTCCACACCTTATATTCCTCTCACTGGAGTGAAGCAACAAAGAAATAGATTAAAATAGAAATATAAAAGTTTGCAATAAACATTTTTGAATAAAATTATTTTGGGGAACACTGGGGGGGCAGGCAGCAGGTAGAGTGGGAAGAGGAAAAAAAAGAAAACAGAAGAAAAAAAAAAGGCAAAGTTCATACCTGTCAAAAGAATCTGTTGCTACCTTGTAGAGGTAAATAAAAAGTTTGCTGCAGTGTCTTAGCGTAGGTGACACAGAATCCAGGGATATTAGGTCATCCTCTAGAAGTCTTTGAAATAGTTGTGTATTTGAAGGGAAGACATTCAAGGGACTTATTTTTCTCAAGTCTGAGAAGCAGCCAAGTAATCGAACAGCATCTGCCAGTTTTTCGTACTGGATCTCTGTTTTGAAGAAATGAGAGTTGGCTGGCTCGTAGCGCATTGCTGCAGTCAATGTGCAGAACACAGTGTGAAGCAGTTCAAACACTTGATTCTGGTTTACTTTCTCCCAGCCATTCTTAGGCGGTGAGCACAAAGATCTTTCCATAGCAACGAGTAAAGATGTGACATACACAAATCCACCAACTTTTCTAAAAACAGTTCTTGTGCGGTGACTTTCTCTCAGCACTGAGAGTAGGGCCTACGGACAAAACAAACAATCAAAACAAAGAAGAAAAAAAAAAAACAGCAGCATTACAAAGTTTGAAAAAAGGTAGGAACAATTTTGTTTGATATCCTAGCAAAATCCTCATGTCATTTGTCAGAATCTGGTAATGCCTGAAGTCTCCAAAGATCAGCTTTGTACTTCAAGAGTTCCCATCCTCAAGAGCTTACAAAACAAAAAGGGAAAGAGTAGGGCAAAAAGTAAAGCACTGCCCCTAATTTAAAAAATAAGAAATTAAGGAGATAAATAAACCTGCCAACAGAAAACTTTATTTCACAACCAAGACTTGACTTCTTCAGAATCAGGCTTTTTAAGCACTCAGATGATGGGTAATGAAATAGTTAGACTGTCACTCCTTTGAAGGCAGTATCTCATTTCCTGCCAAACCTGGAGAAACAGTAGGGGACACATCACTGCACTATTCTGGGCTGTCAGTTCCATAACCAGAACTTCTGAAAACAGCACCAGTGGAAGACAAATACAACAGGTCAGATGAAGCACAGAAGTCTTGACTTCGGATGTTAAATCTGTCAGGGAACTGCAATATCCTTTCTCTCCTCCTAAGATATGCTCAAAAACTACTGAGGACCTTGACAGACAAGACATGTGAAATGAAAAATTTTATTACTAGTTTTTCCCTTCTGTGTTTTGGAATAATATGAAGCTGCCCATCTGCCAGAGAAATACTGCTGCTCTTTTTAACAGAGATGAACCTACTTGTCTCATAGTTCTCTCTGGTAAGACCCATTTACTTATTACTACTTGTCTCAGTTTTTCTACCCTAAAGTAAGACTAATATGTCAATTTACAAAAATAACATTAGCTATTCTGAAAAGAAATTGTGGGTCTAGGTTAGGAGACAAAAAGCCTAATGATAGAAAACAGATGAGAGGCTTCTCTCTTCCTCCTCCACTCACAGCCTTAACTTTCCTACCTTTCCACTATTTTGCTTAAGAAAGTAAGTTCTTCAGCTTTACCTTCTACTATGGTCACTACAATTTACATTTATATCAACTCAATCAGCATTTATAACGAACAAATTGGTAAAATTAAGTAAGTCTGCCACAGAAAAATGCAAGCCAGCACTGAAAGAAACTTAAGTTTATTTTTATGCTTGTCTTTCCCCACAGATGTATTTTCATTATTTTTAGCTGAATACTACTCCACCAGGGAAGACTGTCGTAACTGTAGGACCTTACTTCCTATCCACTGATGCCGATTACCAGTGATGATGCTAAAAACACCTACTCACTCACGAGCCTCCATCTCTGATTCTGAAATCTGTCATGGACAGATGGAAGAAAACAAAAACCATGTACCCAGTGTACACATTTCAACTCCAGAGACAATCTACATTCAGTAGTTAAACCCCATCCATCCAATCCCCTTCTCAGAATTTGCTTTTTTAGAACAGTGGCTTAGGAGCAAGAGTCCTGAGCAGTATTTCATTTACCCTTAAGATATCAGTTTTCAGCTGCAGTTCTGTTGGTGGAGCCGAGTGCATCAGTCCCAATAAAGTGCCCATGTCGTCTTCTCCACTAGGTGATAACACCAACTGCTGGATGATCATCAGGGCATGCTGCCGGCACTGGGGATACTTTACTATGTTGTGCACGCATCTCGCACCACCAAACTCCCTGAAAATACCTACTCAGAAAGAGATGAGGTGGGGATAATTGCATAAAGAGTATGAAAAACACAATCAGTATCAAGCAATGACAACCACAAACATATAAGGTGTTTATTTTCATTTCTACAGACTGAATGGCAGGGTTTTAGCCCTATGGGTGTTTAATGACTTACTACTACTTTTCATTTCCTACCACAAATAAAAATAGAACCTGAACAATATTCTTCTGAGAATGTATTTCACTAAAGATTTTGAGTACAAGGATGCAAGTCAGTTCTAAAAATTTCCCCAATAATTCTGTTACTCGAACAGTAGTTATTATTTTTTTCATGCTAGAGCTCAAAGAGTCACAAGGTGAAACAAATTAAAAATATAGCAAACCCTCCGTCTTTAGTGAAGCCCATATGCTGTTCCGGTTAAGTACAGTGTTTATATTACATTTATTCATTGCCAAAAATATAACTAGGCTACTTCTGAAAAAGACAGGCAAACTAGGAGCACTGCTTGAGAAGTGTCTATACGTAAGATTTGTAAGATTATGCAGAAGTTTTCCTGTGGCAAGACCTGTCTCTGTAGAGGGAAAGCTTAAGTCAAATAATGGTTCTCAAGGTTGCAGGATACTCAGAAGAACACATCTGCAGTATTAACCAAAAATTAAATTTAAATCAATTCTGAAAACCGGATTCCAAGCTGGAATACATATGGCACATAAAATCTATGTTTAGTACAGTGTCAGCACCTAGAGTACTGCCCTATGTTAATTACTGAAGACTGAGAACAGAATAGAGAAAATTCATCATCAGTGCTGCAACAAAAGGGATCATTTTCCCTGTCACCATAAACTAAAAGAGTAGTTTAAATGACCAAGTTCAGGATTAACAAGCTAGTCAGGACAATGTTTATTCCCTCTAATGTACATATACAAACCTTAGTCGCACTTCCCATTTCTGATTTCCTGCCTCCTGCTTTCTCTGATGTTCTTTGGATAAAATGTGGACTTGGACAAGGCAAAAGGAGAGGCCTCAGACCCTAATACACTTAAGCTGTTTGCAGCCCTTTACAGCCGAAGCACATCTCCTCAGCGGTCAGGTCTCTTATTTTCAGAGAGACTAAGGTAACATTTTATACTTCTCCCACTCTCAGTAACTATCCGGTGAACCTGCCTGGGTCTGGTCACTCATATCCCTTGTCTGAAAATTGGTTATCAGTTATGCAGTATTCAGGAAATCTTATCAGAGAGACTGGTTTAAGATCATAAACCAAGCTTTGACTGTGGTTTGAAGCATTGCGGGGCTGCAAAATGTCTACTTATGCCTCTCTGTGATGACCTAAAACCTCTGGATCCAGTGCCACTGGGCTCACATCCCAGTCACGTCACACAGACAGCAACCACCACTTCTTTGAGAAATGGTTTCCTAACTCCTGTACAGCTCTGTCATACTCCCGAACTTCGAGAGCTACTGATGAAATGAGGCCCTTGAACTCTCCAGGTTTCCTCAGAAACAACATCTGTAGCATCATCCTACAGTCCTAATGTGTTGTACTCTATCCTCTGTTGTTTCTCTGGTGGATACTCAGAGATTAACTCAGTAGCAAGAAGTAGCAATGAGGTACTGATGGCTGCTTCAAGCTCTCTAAGTGAGGTCAGGACTACGGTTTAACAGCAGCCAAGGATTCGTCACAAGTCAGGTGGACTCTACCACAGTCAGATCATAACCCATATTGCACAGGAACAAGGTACCACAGACCCTGACACCATACAGGTACATAGTCCAGTCCTGTGAATCAAGATATGCCGCTTCTTAAATGTGAGTCTGTCCCTCACAGATGTTACTGTCACACACTTACACCACCTCCTCTCATTCATCCTTAGAAATCAAACAATCCTGAGATTTTTTGTTTGGGCTATGTTGGTTTTATTCCCCAATTTCTCCTTATATGCCCCAACACGTACCCGCGTGCCACTCCTTTCTGACTAGTTTCTAATTCTGCCTTTTCTTACAAGGCAAAACCAAAGCTGAGTGATAAACGTACAAGGGTGTAATTGATACATGCAATTCATCTGTAATCTGTACCAATTCCTCTCTAAAGTCTTCTTATTTCACAGCCTAATTCACTTGCTTCTCAGTTCACCATTGAACAGATTCATCTAGTGAATCAAAGATCACAGTTTTTTTCATTTCCATTGACAGAAGAGGTAGTTTGGTGGACTGAAGGGAAGTGGCAAAAGGAGACACATAGCAAAGCTTCTGGTTGTGTCCACCACAGCTTTCTCATAACCAGCCCGCTAAAATGGTCTAAACGCAATCATGACTGTATAACTAATCGAAACATCAGCTTGGAGTAACGTCGTCTTTGCTGCAATGCCTTCCTGTGCTAACTAAGGGAGTGCAACTGTGGTTCATATCGAGTGCCATGATTAAAGCCTTTCCTCATGAATGAAGAACTTGCTTATCAAGTACGTGGACAAAGCCAAGCTGGCAGATGATGTAAATGCTCAGTGGGCAGAACTCAAAAGCCATCTTTGAAAGGGGTTTGAAACCACAACCTGAAATGTAACAGAATGTGAAAATAAGGAAAACAGTGAAAAGGCACAGACAATACCAGACGTTACTCCAACACTGGGCCAAAATTTAAATGAAAAAATGTGCCCAGGCAAAAGCAGAAAAGAAGCAAGTTATGAGCTTTACATCATCAGCCCAAGAACTAATGTTTAAACAGTAAGCTGTCAAGCCAGCTGGACAATTTTCAGGATTTCATTCTTAAGTATTTGTCACAGGTTGTAGTTTCTCCTACCTAAATAAAAACAAAACTAAGGTGAGAAAACACCCGCCAGAATTAAGAAAAAGGGAGAAAACACTGCTGAAGTAAGGATGTTTCATGGCTTCCAAGGCCAGAAAATTCCTGGTTCCTCAGGGTGGTGTCTGTTTACCCCGATCTGCTCATTTTCTTCCTTGTCGAAGAGAACAGATAAAAGGGTTTAAAATCAGTTGTTGTACTTTCTCAGTCTGTTATTTCAAGCTCTCAGACACAGCTTTTACTAATTCGAGATACACATACTGTTTCAACACCACTAGGTCTTGGTTAAGGAAGCCTAATATAAATCTGCCTGATTTAGAAAGGACACTCATAACAGAGCCCTATTTATATCTACTGACTACGAATATGCTTTTAAAAATGAAAAGCCATCTTTAATAATGCTTGCATCCTTAGTGAATCATATTTAAGTAGACATGACACTGTCGACAGCAAACTACATGTCTAATTATATGCTTATATTTTTCAATATACAAATCTGTGTTACAAGCCCCGCTACAAAATATTGTAGTATAGTTGGAGAGTGATGGGATGTGGTGGTTGCCTTCAGGTAAACAATAGCAAAGAAACTCAAGTTAAAAAGTAAACACTATCTTGTACTCTTTTATTTTACATACTCCAATTTATGCTGCCTGTTCTTTTCCCTGGAAAAACCTCACAAGAGAAAAAGTATATTTCAGTGTGTTTGATCAATTGCCTGAAGATAGAAAGTCAAGACTACTTTGCTTTCAGGCATGATTTTCTGAGTTACCTTTTTACAGATATTTTGGCAGCGGTCTCTCTACTTACCTGCATTTGTGTTTGATCCTTGTAGTAGTACTGTCAAGGTCTCCATAACCAATAAAGCCAGCTGCTTTTGGTCCTCAAATGAAGTGTTTCTTGAATCCCCTAAAAAATCATTTCAGAAGCCAAAGTCATAGTAAAGATCACCCTTTAAGATGTTTTTTTGCCTAACCATATTCCAAGGCAAATTAAGATGTAACCTACACAGGCATTCCTGGGAAAGTTCAACTATGAACTGTTTGAAGTGTTAATTTATAAAGACAGGAATTTAAACAGAAGCTTTTGAGCACTGTGAGCTCAGCGGCTGCTGCTGCATGTGTAGTTTCATATCTCCAACTGTTGTTTCTTGAAGCCACAAAACCATACCAGAGCTGAACACTTCACAGAATTTGTTCTTGTTCAGTGTTTGAAAAGAGAATTTTCACACAAAAGCATAAAACTACATTTGCATAATTACAGTAAATGTGCGGATGATTCAACAGGTGTAACAGATGAAGGAACACTGCAAGTGGCATCTTAAAGTGTAATGCTCCAGAAAAAACACATTTTATTAAAATTACCCTAATAAGAAGCAAGCCATAACACAAGGGCATGTGTATGCAGGTAGCACCTAATGAGATGACAGCTTGGTCCATTTATTTACAACGTGAGAATTGATGCGATCTTCAATGGAGCTGTTGGCAACAAAGCTTTCTAACTCTAATTAACTGCTGTCACTCATTAAGGAACCTTCTGACAATAAATCCAGGTGAAACAGCCAACAATTACGATTAAAAAATAAGTGTCACTGATGCACACCAACTTGATTGCAGTTTGAATTAAGAACGTAAAAAGGATTGTGTGTGTGTGTGTATGTATGCACGCATCTATGGCACTTGGCAGCACCTGCTTCACAGGCTAAGCAGCTCTGTAGCTTATCTCCGATATGTCCAACTCTGGAAATGAGATAACTAATATATATATATATATTTTTTAATACTCTTAGAGAAATGTAGACCCAATGTATGAAAAAAGACTGGAAACTTGAATACATATTCCTATTAAGAGCTCAGATACGTGCTCTGTAGCGCTTTTTCAAAGCTGGGGCTAAACGCAATGAAATGCACAAGTACCCTTTGTGAGGTAGAGTACAGATACTATGTATTGCTCCCTCACTTGCTCTTTTCCTGTTAACTAATGTTACACCAATACATCAAAAGAATATTTAAAATGGAAAATATGAACTCCTACTATTTTTCATTCATGCAGCATCTTCCATTAAAGCTTGTCTCAAGCTTCCTGCGTGACTTTAAGAGAGAAGCAATTCCACTGAGCTTTTAAGATGGCACAGAAGCCCCGGCAGAACTCAGCCCTTGAGACACATGTTCAGACTCTCTTGTTCCTCCTCTTAAGCACTAGCCTCCACCGTACCCAACAAAAAAACAAGACATGTATCAGTAAAATGGAAGAGCATACGCTACCTTGATCATTCAGTGCCTGAGTGGGATCTTTCAGTAGGGCTGCATATTTATGAAGAAGATTTACCATCACCTCAAGAAGTCCCACTTCCCTGAAGACATCCTTAAAGATGTAGTCATGACGGGTGAATTTAAGGAGTGTCTTCATGGCAACGATGCTACACTGAAAAGAAGTGCTGGATTTTAAAAGGATGCTCACACTGATCAGTTCTTTACAGGGTATGTAATTCAAGCTGAAGACAACAAATTCCAGCATCTCAAAGTATTTGGTCTGCACTTCTGGAAGTTTAGGAATTTTCTCTGCAAACTGAGACAATGTGTGCTGTGATTCCAAAATGAAGTAGTTGGCATTGTCCGCCATATAGATATTCGTGATGGCATCAAGGATGATTTGTGCTAGATAGTTGGTTTTTGCTCTCAAAAATGCATTCTGGAGGACCGAAAATGCTTGAATATTCCTCACGCTATGACCTAAATCAGGAAACAAAGTGGGATGGGAGGAAAAAGGAAAGAGAAAGTTCTTAATCATCATACGCAATGAGTACACTTATTAATAATGATCCATGCATTTTAATAAGTGTGAATAAAATAACAGTATGCCATGTGTTTTATTAAAAGTGATGCTTAAAAAGCCTCTGCACTTTCCCTTACATTGCAAATCCTGCAGTCTACTGTTCATTACAATGGCATCTTCATCTTTGAAAGTAAGTGTTTACTTAAGCACCTAAATGAAAGATCATTTATTTAAAATAGGTAAATAAGCAGACCTATTGTTAAAACGTGCAACAGGATGCAGTCCCAGAGACAAAACAAAGCCTATCTGTCATCTGCTTAGGCCCTAAGAAAACTCATTACAGCAACAGCAACACAGAACACAACTCTGTCTTCTACAAGTATTTGGCCAGCTAAGTTTAGAGCAACAGCCATCGTATCCCCTCACTCAACAGAGCAATAAGCAATGACAAATCCTCGTCAGCCAGGTTCAAAGGCAGACAACACGCATGCCTTCCAAATTATTGTTGCTTCCACTCTTTGGCAATTGCCTGCAAGAAGAAGGGAGCTACGTGCAGAGACACTCCACAGGGCAGCCTAAGGCTGGCAATTGCCTCCCTTCCATGGAGAGGCTGCTCTTGCTCAGGTCTAGATTAACTGGCATGAATGACCATACTGGTATTGGAAGGTGGCTCAGGGCTGGCTTTGGGCATCAGGCCCGGGAATAAGAAAGCTTTGGCATGGTTCAGTACTGTTAACGATTAGGGAATTATAATAAAGGGCAAGAGTTGTAAAGCATAAGGTAGCTACAATATTAGCACACAAAGACCTCATATCTTTAAAAGCTTAGTCAAGTTTCTTCTCAACTTTTAAGTTGAATAAAATCTCATTCAGTTAGCTCCAGAATGCACCATTTATGAGTGCTCCCTGTGGCCCCCAGAATCTTCCGTGGGCAGATATTATTCTTATTGTACTAAAAAGGTAACTCAAAGCCAACTTTTTAAACTTCTGTAGGAACAGTACAAGTCACAGTGGACAAATCCCCATGATACAGAAAACAATTAAAGTAAAAATAATTTTTTAAAAACAGAATCACATTCAAAGAACTTGAAACACATTCTAAACAAAGCATTTAGGATACTCTAACAAAAAGCATTTAGGATACTCTAACAATAACATATTATTTCAAACAAGCTATAAGCAAACCAATAATCTGATTTAAAAACCCTTTCATAAACAAAGAACCCTGATTTATTACATATGCTCTGTGGAATGCTACTCTCTTTGTTGTTTATAAATTAAGTAGTCCAATTTAAAAGTAAATTCAATTATCTTCATATCTAGACTCATCACCTTCCCTGCCATTAAGAAGGCAGTAGGAAACTTCCTTGAAAACCAACATGCAGTCTTCACAAACATCACATACTAGAAGAATATTAATCTTACATTATACGTCACCCTCCTTTGTTTCTAAAAGGACATATTTTTGCATGCTTTCTTCACAACGAAAGACATTGAAAAGGGGATTTAGAGCTTACTAAATGTGACACGAACATAGGTAATGACAGATACAACTATTTATATTCTAATTTAGTATCAACAGTTTTTCCAGGCAATCAAGCAGATTAATAAATTATCTTTGATTATTACAAGGACTCCAAAGAACCCAAATCTGAACCAGTTCTTCAGAGTTCAACAATTAAAAAGACTTAAACAGAAGCAATTAAGAAAATGAGCTAATATGGTCTTCATAGAAAGACAACTTGCCAACATAATGAAAAGTATCTGAGAAATGTGACAAATATCATAAAATTAAATAAAAATAATTCCTTTTTTTAAGATTGCAATAGGCTGTAGTTCTCTCATGCTATTGTTTCAGAAAAGGTGATGAGCTTAAGCAAAAATTAGTATGTTATTATCAAAACGTAAAGAAATTAAGCTCTAAGTACAACTGTCACCTTCTTTCTCTACTTAGTGCACAGGGAAAACAATTCCCATGAACAATGAACTCTCTTGATACCAGAGAAAGGAAGTCATTGTCGAAGGAATATAGATACACAAGAGAAACAGTGAAAGTAAATCCATTAGCCTATAAATCCACAAATGCGATATTGTCACAAAAATTTCTCTTGTATCCCAGGTATTACTAAATCCCATAAAAACTCCAACTAACAAACTAGCTCCGCAGTCACTATTGCATTCCAAACTCCTTGGTCACATACAGACCTTACCTGAATTTTAAGTTTATACACAGGACACGAAAAATAAGCTTATTTTTATAAAGCCCTTTCTCCTCTCAGACTTCCTCAACCTTATCTCCATATCATAACTGACTGTGGTTGCAAGCACACCACAAATTTCACCACTCTGTGAACACTAGTGATGAAACAACAGATTTTACCTCGTAAGTGACACTTGCTTGAGCTGACGAAAGCTAACACAAAGCAAATCTGGCAAAAAAAACCCCAAAAAAACAACAAAAAAAACACATCAGCGTTTCACATCAGTTTAGTAAGAGCCGCTTAAAACATCATAAATCAAATCAGTGCATCTCTCCATTATGATAATCTCTTCAAATGTCCACATGGAAATAGTCAGCTTTGCAGTAAGAGATGTTTGAGTCAGCCTTTAGTCCTCAAAGACAAACGCCATACACATTCCTTTTTGGGTACCAACCCCAAAATAAAACCTCCGAGACCAACAGAACTAGGTATTTGACATTCAATCTTAGTAAAAGAACCTAGACTCAACTGCAAATGGTTTGTGTAGGATACAGTTTCTCTGTATTTTGTTGTTTACATTTAAAAAAAGAAAGAAAAAACCAAGCAGAGGGAGAAAGGAAGCAGACTCACCTTTCCCTGTGGGCTGTGGGACTGCAAATCCAGGTAGTAGGAAAGGTACTCCAGTGGTAACAGCAGCTGGCTTTAATTCATTGACACCATATGTTGTTAAGGAAGTTATCAAATTAACTAAGTCCTTCAAGGCATCCTTAGATTCGGCCTCTTTTGCCTGTTCTAATCTAAAGAAAATACAGTAGATCAAGTTAGCAGCACTAGTTTATTTCAATTCAAATCACTTTAATAGAGCAAATGGAAAAGATATCTTATTAATTTAGAGACCACACTTTTACTGCCCTGTTCCTGCAGCATTTTACATGTTCTCTGTTCGTCTTTCATACCATTAAGTCAGTCTAACATTATTGGATTTATGAGAGCATACGGTTATTTGCCATAGAAATTCACCTCATAAATCTTTCCTTGAACTCAGCAGTCAGCTAAAAAACAGCACAGACATGAAAATTACTTTTAAAATCCTCTTACAAACAGGAGGCTATTGGATAGGAAAATACCTAGATGTCGGTCACTAAATAAATCCATATTTAACTTGCTAGATTGTATCTGCCACTTTGAGAGTTAATATTTCTTGCTAATGAAATGGTACCTTGGTAGAAGCCTAACACTTAGAAGCGCACAATGCAGCATCTTCATTAGAACTACAGACCTTTGAACACAAGAGGATGGAAATGCTGACATCCCATTCCAACCATTGTTTCCCACCAGCAACACATCATCAGACCAAATCCTAAAAACTGACTCAGAACCCTAGAACAATCCTCATTTTCCTCCTGCTTCATCAAGAATTAAACCATGTTTAATTACTTATTAACTCTATAGTCTCTATAGATCTCAGGAGAAAGCTGGGGACCATAATCTCCTATTCGCTCATGCAATGCAAGCTATATTTTTCTTCTTGCTGACAAGTGACAGTGGAAGTCCTTTGAAGCAGCTCATTCTGCATTCTCAATATTCTTCACAGCCAAACATGCAGCTGAACCTCCTTCAGACAGCCACTACAGAGGCACTTCACTCACCTATTGCCATTCTACTAATCTGTCCTGCGCTTTCACATCCTCGAGGTGACATTATGTACTTGCTCCTTTGGTCCTCACCGACCTTCTGCAATTTCTTACTGTCACCTTCTTCACACATCCTTCTGCATTACCACCTTCAAAGCCTTTCTCTGCAGCTTGACACCCAGTGTCTAGATTTCATACCCTACGTGACAGTTATCTTCATAATGGCACCACAGAGCTGAATACATCTCTGTCAGTAGGTTTGAGTCAAAACATGTCCAGGGAGAATACATTACTGTTGGTCATCACTGACTGATACATAGGCTTGTCTGAGATGATAATTTTTTGAAATAAACTATGCTTTGCTTTGAAGATCAAATAAAATAACACTTATAAGAAATAGCAAGAGATACGGCCATTAAAACAGAAGTAATGATTTGAACCCTCTTGCATCTCCTCCACAATGCACAAATCACTAACAAATACACCACACGTTGGTGTGCCCTGTTCACCTTATCCCAGGCAATTCTGCAAGAGTCTTAGCAAGTTTTCCAGAGCCACCTGGGAGGAAATGAGGATAATGCATTCCTATGCTTTTAACTTCTACTGATTGTCAACTGAAGAATGCAGGTGCTCTCCTTCTTCAGGTACCTCTGAGGGAACTGGGATTGCTAAGTGTGGAGAAGAGAAGGCTGAGGTGATACCTTATTGCTCTCTGCAACTACCTAAGAGGAGGTTGTAGTGAGGCTGGTGTTGGTCTCTTCTCTCAAGTAACTAGCAATAGGATGAGAGGAAATGGCCTCAAGCTGCACCAAGGGAGGTTTAGATTGGATATTAGGAGACATTTCTTTACTGAAAGAGTGGTCAAGCATTGGAACAGGCTGCCCAGGGAAGCGGTGGAGTCACCATCCCTGGAGGTGTTCAAAACACATGGAGACGTAGCACTTCAGGACATGGTTTAGTGGTCATGGTAGTGTTGAGTTGATGGTTGGACTTGATCTTAGAGGTCTTTTCCAACCTTAATGATTCTATATTCAGTCATAAATGCAAACCTCCAGACTTCCTATACCTCTGTCAGAGATCTCCCATTCTTTGATTTAAAAGATAAGTGAGGTCAGGAAAGAGTTTGTTTAAAACATTTGATCTACAAAGGATTGCTTTTGTACCTGAAAATGAAATTGCTAATGACAGACAGCGTGCTCCCCTCAAATTTCCCCTGAACTCTGACTGACAGTTTCTGAAAACAGCTGAGTTTGAAATAGAGTGCTTCAAATGAATGCATTAGTGAACAGAACATACTCAAAATCACCATTAATACTAACAGGTGTTTTAGTTTTTTGTGGCATCGAAGATAATGTATGAATAATTTTAACTGTGATTAAGAATTTCAAATGTCATGTTTATGTCTGTTATCCATTTAAAACAAACAAACAAGCAAATCCACCAAACATACCACGCAGTAAAAAATTTAGGTCAAATATTTGGGTGCTAAAACCTCACAGCCTAGCACCCAAAACAAATGGTTTGAAAGAGAGAGATAACAGCACTAACACTTCTCATCAATGGCCATCACAGCACTGCTTCCAAGCATCTTTGACCCAAGTATGCTTCATAAGGTGTACACTCACAGACATCATTTCCCAGTTTCTGTCTTGGATTTGTATAACACCCAGATTTCAACAGCTAAGCATGCTTCTTCAGAACTTCACGTCCAAACAAAACAACAGGACTGACCATAGATTTTACACAAGTAATGCAGCAGACGCTAATTTGTTGACTGAGAAAGAAAAGAATGAAGTGTCTTTCATGGAAAGAAATAAAATCAGGGATGGATCACACATCCATGTTTTGTTTGGGCAGGCATTTGCACTACCATATTTTGTGATACATTAGAAGGTTAGCAGTACCTTTAATTAAAAAAAAATAAATTTATAAAAAATACATATACACACTAATTCCCTAGCAGCGTGAGAGTTCTCTCCAGCACTCTGGTATCAGAGCGTATGTACAAAAATGTCTCTTCAACACAATGGAGGCATGTCTCCAATACAGAGTAGCACACTTCACATCGCATACATGATTTTTCATTACAGTAGTATGTTACAACAAACCCCCAACCAAACCCAAAAATCACTAGGTACAGTCAGAATTTTATTTTCTGAATTCCTTCTAATTTTTAGTACTACTTGTTTTTAAGTATCTGCTTTCTTAACATATATTACATTTTGTAATAAACCACTACCGATGAAAAAAAAGTTAAACAATGGAGTTTCATAACTGGAGAGAAGCACATAATTTCATGTTTCAGTCCAAATATCTTCATTTCTTAATAACCTATAATTACTTGCTCAAACCTATTGACCTTATCTTTATTAAGAAATCTTTTCAGAAAAAGCCCACAGTGATCTGTCTGCATTCCTTCAAGCACTTTTGCATACCTGAGGAGGAGGTCACAGAGGAAGTTGTATCCTTGCCATATCCTAAAATCATCCAGCAGCGTCTGGGACACATCACTGGAGTCTTTGAGAAAACAAGAAAGTCCAGCAAACATCTCAACTATTTCTAGGGGAGAGAGGTCATCAGACTGCTGCATGTTCTGAACACATGTGGACAAACATTCCTTTTCTGAAAAGAATCGCAATGAAGAAATTTAGGATTTTAGTGACATTAATCACAGCAAGAAACATAACCAGTACAAGAACCATGGCAATAAGGTAACTGTTACTTAATTATCTCTTATCACATAACATTTAATATCACAGAACACTTGAAGATGAGAAGGATTCTCAAGTGGCTTTGGATTTGAACCCTAATCTCTTTTTGACAACCCCTTCCTCCCTTTTATTATCTTTACTCTTGTAAACAAATACTGTTTTTTACCTGAGAAGGTTTGACCAGATAACTCAGCACAATAAGATGACAAATACAACAACTGTAAATAATTCTAAACCATCTTTATTTCTTTTAAAACACCAAGTTATACAAAACACTAACTTAAACTGTTACTGATCTCAGGTTGTCCTGGTTTGGCCAGGACAGGGTTAATTTTAGTGAAGCAGGTAATTCTACACCATGCTGACATCGTGCCCCGGGGCCAGTTCTGGTGGGGGGGCAGTTCGAATTTCGCTGTATCTGGGTGAGCTCGCTCCCTCACTATTCTCTGTTATCAATCTTTTTGTATTGTTCCTTTATCACTGTTACTGCTGGGTTTCTTTGTTTTTATATGTTGTTTTCTTATATAAATATGTATATATTAAACCTTCCTTATCTCAACTCAAAAAGGCACTTTTAAACCTTTTTTCTTTGTCCACGACCCTGGACAGAGGGAGGGGGCGGGGAGCCACGTGGCTCGGCCACCCTCTTACTAAACCAATACACAGGTAAAACCCCACACATAACCCTTTACACCATGTCTTCTTATTGCTACTTTGGTTAGCATTCCTTTGGCTGCTGTATTTGCTTGCCTGATAAATCTTGATCAAAGAGACTGCTTGCCTTGTTCTGCATACCTCTCACACCTCATCAGCTCGCTGGTGAGTTGCAAAAAGCCTTCCCAAATGTATGGTCAGATTTTAGGTTGCACTCCTATTTTAAACACATTCCCTTCAGTTATCAGCTTTTTTAACTTTGCAACCTGTGTGAGACAAGTGCAAATCTTTCTAGCTAGACTGATAACAAAATTTCCCAGAAATCAAATCAAAGCATGAGGTAGTGAAAGGATGCTCCTTTGCATATGATAAAACATCTTAACTTTTTTCCTGAATATGAGACAAGCCTCTTGACAGATGTTGTTATCTCTTAAGTCAGGTTTGGTTTTTTATCAACAGCCTAGAGGGAATGCCAACTGGTTTTCTTTTAAAGATTTACTTCACTTTTTAAAGAACCTAGAATAGCTTTTGATATGTCAGCCTCACTCCTCTGTGGATCAAGGCCATAGAGAAGCAATCATGGTAGTAGCTCTAATATGCCAAACAACACAGTCAAAACTCCGTTATTTGTTGCACTTTGTAACGTTTTCACGCATACACATCACCTCCCTCACTTCTACACTCATCAAAAACCCACCAGAAGGCTGTTACAGATGCAGGCACCTTTTAAGACCTATCTGAAAATACTTAACTGACGACTATTCTGCGCTTCCAAGTGGAATTGGAAACACGCTCTTAGCACAATTAAAAACAGACTGAAATTTTCTGTGAAGTATGTGGGAGCAGAGTGATGTATTTCATAAACTGTCAAAATGGTTTTGTGGAGCCTCGTAACTCCTTGCTTTCCAGGGTGCGAAGAAACTGGGTTTCTTTCTTTCCAGTAGGTGTATACACTGCTAAAATGTATAATAAGGATGTGAGTTCACTTAAACAGTAGTTCCAATTCAAAAACTACAAATGCTTCTATGCGGTCCTACAGTCTTGAGTCCCCAAATGCAACATTAGAAACATTCTAACACAGTTTCTACCTCAAATCCTACACGTCTAAACCCATGCAGTTTTAAATTAATGTGACATGAGTAGTAAGCAAAGCTGCTCCCAGGCAGCTATATCCTCTCCAACACTGTTTTTCATCTTGCTTTTGCTCTTTTTGTCATGGACTAGCTTGGCAGCTGCCCTTGCTAAGCAGACCATAAGCAGTCCCTTGTAAAGCTATATGATGAATAAATTATATAGCTACCTGTATTAGCTACCAAAATCTGTAATCAGCTACAGAAATATTCTCGTACACCATGGTTTCCATGCCTGAAAGGGTCGGGATGGCATTTGTCTCAAAAAAGGACAGGAGATTAAATCGAATGATTCTGGCTGTTTCAGTCATTTGGTGGCTTGTAGGCTGGATTAAACCCGTAAAATGATTTTACTTTGTGATTCAGATGCACAAAATCTGCAATCTGTAAGTTGTATGGCAAGGGAGGGAAGACAAGGGCTCAGCAGAAGAAATGCAAGTCAGCCAGCAACAGGGAAAATGTAGGGGCTTGCAAATCCACCTAGCAGCCCAGCTCTTCCCAGCTGTGTCCCAAAATGTCTGCACTTGGTTGAGACAGGCTCTAGGACTGTACTCTAGACTACAAGTAAACTTCCTAGGAGCACCGGTACTGAGAGATGCCTCCTTCAGGAACAGGTGTAGATGTCAGCCAAAGGAGAGCCTCCCTGGCCCAGGGATGGGCACTCTCCAGAGAAGCTGTGCTGGACCACAGGGGAGGAAGACAGTTGGCTGATCCTTCAACAAGCACTTGCAGATTCACACTCATGTATTTCTGTGCCCATACACCACGCTCCCTCGAGCATTTCCGAGTGCCTGTATTACACAGGTTTTGCTGTTATCAGGGTACATCACCCCCAGTATACCAGATAATGTACTGCCCATAAGTGGTGGTTAAACAGTACCACCCAGCCTCTTCCCGCAAAAGCAGTATGTCTGGGAGATAGATTCTTCTCCCAGTATACCCACATTAGCTCTCTGGTTTGCATAATGCATGGATATTTACTAGAGGTCAGCAGCTCTCACGGGCTTCTAATAGCTCAAACTGCATCAGCAGAACACATGGAGCTGGTTCCTCTTCCCATGGCTTCCTCAGACGTCTCTCTACTTTTATTGCCAGCTAGAGCGCTACCCAGACAGCAGCCGTAAACAGGGCACTGCTGGCTTGCCTCACACCTCTACAAGGGGCTGCTGCTGCTAATTCAAATACAGAACAAAAAACTAATTCCTGTTAAGAATTAATGCTAGCAGCAAAAATGACAAACTTATGCACCTTCCCAGTGAGTACTTTTCAATACAGGCAGTTACTGAAGTTACCAAAAGCCCTTCCTTTTGGTCATCATAAACTCTACACCAAAACATGAGGGGAAACTCTGTCCTCCAATGTTAAACTGAGATCTGGATGAGGCAGGCTCAGCTACAAATACCTCTCTCACTACACAAGTGTCCTGAAATTTTACCTGTGTGTAAATACTTACACATCCAAACAAAAAGCTTGGAAACTCTCCTTGATCTATTTTCATGCCTATTTCCTAAGAAAACAATGAAAGAAGAACAACAGGAAAAAAAAACCCCAACCAATAAATAATACTGAACACAGCCACATACCATGAATGTATTTCACCACATTGACACTAAGGCCATGACGCGATATGGTCATCAGTACTTCCCCTGCACTCTTCCTCCAAGGCAGATTATAGGGAGGGCACCATGAGGTTATTGCACTGAATAAAAGCTGGAGATCATCCTTTTGAGCCAGTTCTTCTGCCGGGGACACAAAGCTGCACAACTTTACTAGGATCTGAAATAATAAGTCATTAAACATGTAGCATTAATACCACGATCATTGCTATTTTTGCCTAGACTTAGTAAAAGGAAACACTCTTCCATGTAGCACACACGTTCAGAAAGGTAACACACTGTTTTTCCTTTGCATGCTGTTTCTCTAATTTGAAGACAAGGTTATTCAACATACAGTTATTCCAAGTTCCAGTTCAGTTTAAAATGTCTAGCAAAAGATTAGAAGCAGAGTTTCAATCTCTGAGGCTGACACAGCGTACTTGTATGGATACCAGGTTAGTCCATTCTTGGAGAATCTGCCAGTTACCTAATGCTGCACTGGGGCAGAGGCTCTGCAAAGCAATCCCTTCCTAATGCAGGAAGACTATCGATGGGCTGCTGGCAGAGGAGCATCCATAACATCTTGACCAAATGAAAATGGCCAAAACAGTTTGGCAGGAAAGGCTACAGCAACACTGTAGACTGCCTGGATAACTGGCACCTGGATTTGAATTTCCAGGTTACCATAAACAAGACAAAACACAGCTGTGCAACCAAAGTTACTACATAGCACTCCCTTTTCTGCACGTTTGGAGGGTATCTTATGTCCACCTTCTGTCTTGTACAAGAAAAGCTGAGGCTCCCTCTCAGAAAACTGGAGGAAGACTTCGCAAGGCTACCTGTGTCTTGAGGAGGAGGTTTCAAAAGCATCTAAAACCTCAACCATTCCAGCAAGCTCATTTGAGAGCACCGCTTTATGGCCCTCGAAGAGAGACAGAAAAGAGCCATGTGGGAGTATGTCAGGGGAGATCCTTAAGTGGTAACATTTATGAACTCCACTGACTGAAACACGGCAAAGCAATTTCTGAAAGATAGCTCACAGCACAGTGTGATTTCTGCTTTGGAAGACAGCCTGTAGTACTAAGACGAAAGAAAAAGAGATGTAAATGGGTATGTTCTCATATAGTGACCATTACTGGGCAGACATTGTGGCTGGTAACTATCGGAACAAGGCTGATCTTTATTTCCGTACTGCAGGTACCAAAATGCCTCTCATATGTTTTACTTACAAATCTCAGCACTGCCTTCAAATGCTTGAAGGGTGTGATTGCTGATAGATCTCTATGGTTTGGCTTACGTGGCGACACTAACCCTACACAGAGATGAATCCAATTTGTATGTGGAAACTGGTAGTATGACCACTGACCCCTTTCTAACAGTAACTGTCAGCTCCTTCTAAAAGTTTCATCAGGAGAATGTATGGGAATTCCTTTGCATGATCTCCAACTGAAACTTCAGAGAGCAGGTCTAATGGAGTCCCTGGTCTCTCTGGGAAATCTAGAGGATAACCGTACTAGTAACTGCAAGCTCCGATGGTCCCCATATTTTAATTACTTGTTTCCATATTCATGGTTTATTTCCACGATTAAAGGGAAAAGTCATGTATGTTAAATTAATTCATAGATTATTACCTGTACTAATGGGGTTTACTAATGTCTATATACTCTGTTTACTATGTTCAATCGCTAATGGCCAAAGATTACCAAAAACCAGGACCAGTTAGATTAAAACAGAGTAATAGTCAACAGGTTGCTCCTTTAAAGGAGCTGCATGACAGAGTTGCGTGCATTTCTGCGGAGGAGATATTTGCCAAGTACAAAAACCACAGGAGGGGAAATTTAACCTCAGCTGCGCTTACACGAAAATCCATCTTACCCTGAGCCATCAGCTTGTGAACAATGAAGGAAGAGCAAAACCTGGTTCAAGTGCAAAGTTTCTGGACTTTTCTCATATGAAGCATTTCCGTTCGTCTTGCAAACTTTATGACCCATTTTACCTTTCTTACCTGTACAAAGACTTTCTGTAGCAGCGCTCGGCGCTCTGCGAGAGGTAGTTCATTCTGTGCTCCTCCAACTACCTCAGGCACATGTGGAAGGTCGAAAAACAGATATAGACATTTAACAAGTGTGGAAGGCACTGACATTGTAGTCATGCAGTCCACAGTTTTCTGAGGAAAAAGAAAAGAGAACAAAAGAAACAGTTCAGCATATTACTATATTCAAAGAGTCACGCTCCTATCGTGCAGTTGACTCAAACGCTGGGTTTTCTTTCCCACTCCTTTGGGGAGGTGTCCACATGGCAGTACATATTCGCCATCTATTCTTGAATGCCTGCCTAAACAGTAAGATTAAAAATAGGACCATAATTTATCTGCATGACAACAGCATCTAACAGTCACAGTACAGAGCAGTCACTGCACAGGACAGAAACAAAAACTGACAGTCTCTGCCAGCAGAAGCTTACAAGTTAATTACAAGACCTCCAGCCAAGCCCTCATAAGCTATCTATTCTTTGTAGCAGTAAAAATCAGAGTGGGAGGACGACTATTCAAATTTATACTCTCACTTGGCAAGAAGGTGTAAGTAGGCATAAGGAGCAAAGTAGTAGAAAACATGAAAGCACCAGTAGGAAGAAAAAAGAAATTTGGGTGGAGGCTGGTGACATACTAAACAAACAGAGGTAAGATGATGGGCTGAAATATAAAGGCAGATTAGAGCAGGAAGAACAAAACCATGCAGCTGTCCAGTACATTGCCGGAGATCAGCTCTCTGATGGATGGCAAGCACCAAAAGCACAGGCAGTGAAGATTCACAGTACCACCAGCTCATCACTGCTGCTGGCTTCGCTTTTCACAACTGCTGCTGCCCTTCTTGAATGGAGAGGCCACGTTCAAAGTCCAAATGATTTAGGTGTTGTACATAACATGTATCTATCTCATAGGGCACTAAGCAGCAGTGTGAAAGAGAAGCCTTTGGGGAATAACAGAAGTTGTGTGCATATTTCAGAAGAACGTTATAAATTAAAGTTCAAAAATTATGGGTTTTTTTTAGGCAACTGAAACCACAAGGAGCTAAAGCAGAAGTTCTCTGGCAGTGTAACAGAAAAGGGACCTTAACATAGAAAGCAGAATACAGTTACCACAACTTTTAGTGCGTGTTCATGCAGTTCATTATTTTACTGCTTTTGCCTCTCCCACCCCACCATTTATTTTTAGCCTTGCTGTTTAAGACTAACCTGTCCTGATGAAGCTAGTAAATTGATTGTGGTGAGCAGCATCCAACCTCTACTTGCTTCTTCACTTTGATTGACCTCCAGAAACTGGACTATGGCACGACTTGCAGCCTCTATATAGGGGGCAGTTAAAAAAAAAATGCAGTAAGAATTCAGCCTGACAGTCTGCAGAAGGAAACACATCCTCTCAGCAGTCCCAAGTGCTGGGCACAAATTCACCTCTGCAGCATTGCTTGAAAAAAGGACTAGGCTTAGGCCTACACTCTTCAGACATACATTCCAGTCTTACACACACACTGGGCTTTGACAATAGCAAAGCTGCAAAAAGTATGTTTTTAGGTCATGCATCATCCCTTAAACCAGCAGACAGATTTCAGTAACATGCAGCAACTTTGGTTTGAGTCTTCTGGCTTTATCAAATACAACATAATCTTTCCAGAGACATGAAGTCACAGCCACTTAGTGGTCTCAGTGGGAAAAGCTGATAATCAATTTCTGAGAAAGGAAATTTAAAAAAACAAACAAACAAAAAAAAACACAGCATGGAAACAACTGTACAGAGGATAACATAAAAATTGGAGGGAGGGAGAGCTGCAGAAAGACAAAAGGAATAAAGAACAGGAACAAAAAGTGAAATTAAGAATAAGATCAGCAATTACTACATGTCCATCCTACACTTTTTGGAAAATGAAAACACTAGCAACTTATGGCTAATTCTTATGATCTGGGGACCACTCTGGAATCAGAATGCCTTCTGTATCTGTCAGAACCAAAAGACAAATATTTAGCCTAGTAAACAAGTTATCAGCCTCACTAAATAAATCAACAGAAAATGCAATCCTATTTCACTTCTGCCTGAATACACATGTTAAGAAATCCATAATGCCAATCATGATGACTGTCCATTACCCTTAGGGGAAATCTAAAATCATTTTTCATTAATAACTGCATATCAATCATCTTCAGGGCTTTTAGTGTCAACTAGGACAGAAAAGGAAGGTGCATAACATAGCTTAAAAAAGGAATTACTGATGGAGGAATATATCAGCAACTGAAAAAAATCTAGTTTTAATCTTGGTTTGTTTGCTTCATTTGCTGTCAAGATTCCCCAGCACATACCTGTGAAGGAGTTTGTCCTAAAGTAAACACATTTTATATAGCAAAGTACTTTCCTAATTTCTAGCACTTACTACACTGAAAAGATATTTTTCTGGAGTACCAGACTGTAAGGTGAGCTGGACTAGTAAATCTACAAAGTAGATGATCCTAGAAGACGTCCACAGTTGTTTGCTTTACATTCCTAACATTAATTTTTCCCAAGACAGACTACCACCATGCAGAGCCAAAGCCACCAGCCACTGGTGAATCAACATAAAGCCATAGTTAACATAAAGTCAAAGTGTAAAGAAACACTTTTATCAACAGGAGAACAGCTAATAGACGAAGCAAAGTGACTGCCTCTGCACAATGCTCATTAGATCTTGTGTGGAATGTTGCGTCCAGGTTCGGTCCAAATGTAATACAGGGAAGACAATGATAAACAAGAGCTCAGCTGAGGGCCACCAAGATGTTTAGGGGCTGGGGCACCAACCCTTTGACAAGAGGCTGAGGAACCAGGGCTCAGCCAGGAAAGGGGACAGCCTCAGGGGCACCAAACAGCAGCCTCAGTGTCCAAGGTGGGGGAGCTTTTGAGAAGTCAGAGCTGGGCTCCTCACAGAAATTTCCCCCACTCCAAGGACAGAGATGCACTGGAAGGGGGCCCAGAAAGGCTGTGCTGTCTCCAGGAGGTTTTCAAGACATGACAGGATTGAGTCGTGTGCAACCTGGTCCCATCTCACAGTTGGTTCGGCTGTGAGCAGGTCAGACAAGAGACCTCTCTTATTCTATTATTTTCTCTCACATGGAAAAAGGTCTAGCTGGTGTCTCACTCAGGGGATTTCAGTTCACCCATGCTGCTGTCAGTTCCATTCCCTTCCAGTGCAAAGATGATGCATTTTTCCCTAAAGCCCAGAAACCCTTTTATAGTCATAACCCTAGAAAAAAAGATAAAGAAAGAGAGGCTGATTTAAGGTAAAAATCCACACTTGTGTTTCCTTTGTGCAATGGCTATTTTCCCATGTTTTTGTCTTGCAGTCTTATTCCCATAACAAGTTTTTCTACAAACCACTGGCTTTTCCAATTCTGGTACTGAAGTAAGGAGAGGCCCACCAAATCCCTGCAGGAGACTGACCGAGACAAAACAAAGCTTGAAATACCAGGGTGAAAGGTAGAGCAATTTTTAAAACTAACACAAATGCGGAAGCACAGCAATTTCCCAGCATGCTGACCCAAAGCACCTGGTGGGCACTTTGTTCTCCAAAACCGTCAGTGTAAAACACTGGCCAGATGGTCGGATGTATGAGCAGACCAACCTAGAAAGCACAACAGCCATGCCACAGCCACAGTTCCTATACTAGAGGCATACACAAAATGCCAGAGCTCCTGGCAAAAGCCATTTTCCTAAATTCTGAGTGCCAAGCATCTCTAAAGCACATGCTGTTCCTACAGTGACAGTGCCCCACCAGCCCAGCATTATGTGGTATTTAGTCTGCTCATTCTCTTTCCATCTGACCACAAGAGAGCTGGGCAACCAGTCTCTGACTGTAAGCAGGTATGAGTGGTGCCAAGCAGGGTGTGCACAGCTTCCTTTGGGGATAGTCTCCAAAAGCCACCCATGGAACAGGGGCTCTTCTAGTCATCTTTGAAAGTGAGACTCAGGGGTTAAGTATATGCTTCTGAAAAAGTTGTCATGCTGCTGGCATCCTAAATGGCATAGCAGTTAAATACTATAAATAGCAGTTTCAAAACTGTCAGTCTTAATTAAGCACTACCTAAAACACAGACAGCATTTTAAGTGCAGGAAGAAGTTCTCTTATCATCTGCTCCGAGCAAATTTGATATCACTATCATTTAAGATTAATTTCTATCATCAGCATTAGTCTTAATTTATTTCTTGTACCTTTTCCCTAGTTTTGAAGTGCTCAAGTTCTCTTTTTAATATAACATCCTCTATGTTCCCCACCTAGATGTCCTTAGCCCTTCAACTTCTGCAGAACAAACCACTAAATCTAGCATTGGGATATGCTAGCTAGTAAAAACAGCAAGCGAGGAAAGAGAAGAACTAGAAAATAACATGTAAGCACACATATCTTGACAATTGTGCAAGCATGTGTGCGGAAGTACGAGCACAATTACATGATTACACGGTTAATACACAGTAGTCAGACTTTCCAGCGTGGATTCAGTATAAGTGTGATAGAGGCTCGGTAGAATAAAACACCAGAACTTGTTTCATGCATAAGAGATGACAGGGGTGCTTTTCATGCTAGACTCCAGAAAAGCAGCAGATGGAAACTAATGGGATTAAACCCATTCAGATTGCTAGCAAAAAGCAGCACTGCATTAGAAGCAACATTATTGCCTATAGCAATACCACTAAGGACAAATTCAGCACATGAAGCTTTTAGTTAGATGCACTAGTACCATAAACAGCATGTAATAGTGTCATCAGACTTTTATATACCTTACTGTCATCCTAAAGTGGAATATTAGTGAAAAAATATCTGCCTATACCAAAGAGGTCAGAGTGGTGTGGGGGGAGTGGGAGGTATGGGTGGGTGTGTTGGGGGGTGGTAGGGAGCAAGCTGAAGTCAGGGACCCCCTCTCTAATCAAGCCTTCAAGGAGTCTCCACCATTTTGCACAGGGAACACCTGGAAACACAGATGCCTAGAGTTAAAGAATACAAATTGTTCCAACCGCCTACATAGTAAAAGAGACGTATCAACCCAGACAAAAGCGGCATGGCAAAAACTCTTCCTTCCATCACCAGGAGCAGTGCAGCGCTGTCGCCACAAGCTGCAGAGATGAAGTGGCTGATGCCTTTGCAGCGTGCAGAAATGGAGGGCCGCTCATCCAGAGATAAACAACTTGCTGTGCCAGCATTCAGCCACACTAACCCAGCTGATAAAAGAACAGGCTTTCTAGGATCTCTTGGAAAGGCACTTTATTGCACTGCACTTGACTTGCATAAGATCTGGTAAAGAGCATCAAAAATAAATTGAAAGTTAACCAAAAGTAACAAGACACAGAATTTCTTGACCAGAACTGACTCCTGATGAGTAGCTGATAGGACTCTGCTTCCCTTTCAGAGCAATTTCAGTATATTCAGAATAGAATCACCCTGTAAAGCAAAGTCACCCACAGGACTGGAAGAATATATAAATATAATGAAAACAAGACGACACATGCAGTCACAGCATGTGAGATCACTTCCAACATATGCTCTTCCCAAGAGAAGAGAAGTTAACTAACGTACCAAAAAAGTCTGAAGGCAGCCCCCAAGTCCATTTATTTTAGTAAGAATGATCCTCTTCAGAGGAGCAGACACTACAAGTAGCACTATCAGGTAAACTTCAGACTTCATTATGGGAGGAGCCTGAAAAGCTCCTTAGTAGAAGATAAGAAGCTTCCTTTAACTACCATCAGTAACTTACCCAAAACGCATTTGAACAAATAACTCACTTGTGTATTTAATACAAACATCAAATTAGTTCTGCTGTTGTGATAGAGGTTAACTGCAATAAAAACAAACAATACAAGCAAAGTTTGCCAGTCAATGGAATTTTGAAAAGAATGAAGATAGGCATTGTCAGAGACCACACACCAACCAATGTGGTTTTCTGCAACAGTTAAACATTATGATGATGAACGTTTATCAATCTGGTCTCCCAAAGAGTTTTGAAGATGAAATACTGATAGTCTTTCAACAGATCTTCTGTTAGAAAAATGCCTAAAGAACTGAAAAGCATTTTCACTAGTGAAACAGTTTGAATAAATCAGTGAAATTAAGAGGAAGAGAAAGAAAGGGGGAGAAAATATCACAAGAAAACCCAAACAGAAAAACCAAATAAACACACACACACAAAAGCAACAACCCAAAAACAAACCCTCACAACATTCAGAGGGTATAAACAGTAACGAAAATGTTTCTGGAACTAGGAGGGATTAGTTAAACAGTCTAGAGGTATGGTAAAAATAAATAGACCGTTAATTAGTAAATACCGAGGGAAATAAATACAGAGACCATTGCAAATATGGAATGAAATGTTAACTGAAATCCATGAGGCAAGACACAACTAAATTGAATGTAAAAGGTGCATAAAACAGTGATGTCCACAGACAAGCACACATGAAATCATAAAAAACACCTAAACCCAAATTTTTGAAATCAACCTTGAAAAGAGGTTAAAATATTCCAGCCCTATGATGAACTGTTTTTTTCTCATTCTTCAGTTTTCTACCCTTCTGCACAAGTTTCAGGGACTGACCCCACAACCACTTATTCATATTCTGACTGGGGAAGAACCTTTCAGGTTGCAGGACTGCCCATCACTAAAGGAATAATTCTGAACCTCCCTGTGATATCAAGATTTTGGGTACAATCAACACGGCTTTACCAAGGGCAAATCATGCCGAAGGTCACAACATCAATAGACAAGGGAAGAACAACTGACGTCATTTACCTGGACCTGAGCAAAGCCTTTGACACTGTCCCGCATGACATCCTGGTCTCCAAGCTGGTAAAATATGGGTTTGATGGATGGACAACTCGGTGGATAAAGAACCGGCTTGTCGGCTGCACCCAAAGATTGGCGTCAATGGGTCCATGTCCAAGTGGAGGCCAGTGACAAGTGGAGTCCCTCAAGGATCAGTACTGGGACCGGTCTTGTTTAACATCTTCGTTGGTGACATGGACAGTGGCATTGAGTGCACCCTCAGCAAGTTTGCTGATGACACCAAGCTGTGTGGTGCAACTGACACGCCGGAGGGAAGGGATGCCATCCAGAGGGACTTTGACAGGCTGGAGAGGTGGGCCCATGCCAACATCATGAAGTTCAATGAGACCAAGTGCAAGGTCCTGCATTTGGGTCGGGGCAATCCCAAGCACCAATATAGGCTGGGCAGTGACCGGCTTGAGAGCAGCCCTGAAGAAAAGGACTTGGGGGTACTGGTGGACAAGAAGCTCAACATGTGTACAGTGTACACTTGCAGCCCAGAAAGCCAATCATATCCTGGGCTGCATCAAGAAAAGCATGGCCAGCAGGTCGAGGGAAGTGATTATCCCCCTCTACTCCACTCTCATGAGACGTCACCTAGACTACTGCATCCAGTTCTGGAGCCCCTATTATGAGAAAGATATGGACGTGCTGGAACGTGTCCAGAGAAGGGCCATGAGGATGATCAGAGGGCTAGAGCACCTCTCCTATGAGGACGGACTGAGAGGGTTGGAGTTATTCAGTCTGGAGAAGAGGAGGCTCCGAGGAGACCTTATTGTGGCCTTCCAGTATCTTACGGGGGCCTACAAGAAAGCTGGTGAGGGACTTGTTAGGATGTTGGGCAGTGGTAGGACTAGGGGTAATGGATCAAAACTAGAGGTGGGTAGATTCAGATTAGGTGTTAGGAAGAAGTTCTTCACTATAAGGGTGGTGAGACACTGGAACTAAGAGAGGTGGTGGAAGCCCCATCACTGGAATTTTTTAAGGATGGTGCTCTGAGCAACCTCATCTAGTGGGAGGTGTCCCTGCCCATGGCAGGGGGATTGGAACTAGATGATCTTTGAGGTCCCTTCCAATCCGGACAATTCTATGATTGAAGTGTTTATATATCTTAATGCATTAAATAACTGGAGCTGTCAGTATGTCATTTGGTGTGCTTGAGATGCAGACAACACAGGACTGAGTTAGAAACCAATTTTAGTAAACACGGAATTACCAGTACAAAACACCAAGTCACAGGTTTGCACACCCTCAGCTGCTGATGTATGAAAAGCTGCTAAGAATGAAAGAGAAAGGTATACTCTGTACTAGCCCCATTTCCTGCTTTCTGTTTGCTAGTGACCGCAGCTGGGAACCCATCCCTCGGTTACATGGTTCACGGTTCATCTGGGAAGGACAGCTTTATGCTTTTACCTTTAAGTTTGCAATGTGCAACTACTCAATAGTTGGGATTTCTCACGTACAAGGTACAGGTACTCACTGAAATTATAAGCCAAAAGGTCCCAGGCTACTCAGCTCACAGCGCCCATGGCATGGAGAGAGAAGGTCTCCTGCCTACCTGTGCACCAGCCACCTCCACACAGAGAACTTCAGGGACCACACTCCACCGAGCATCAGCCCAGCTTGATACCTTGAAACAGCACAAGTTCCACTGTTCATACCAGAGGGATTGCCTGAACTCACCTTCACTGCTGCTTATCTTTGCATTGAGTCTGAATTATGATGATGTGCCAAACACCCTAGGACACGCTGTTAAAAGATTTGCAAAATCACAGAGGAATCAATTGCATCCAGGCTGTCTTTTGAAAAATACATTAAATAAAAGTGTTGCTTCCACTTCAGCATCAGCAGCCATTAGTAACCACATTTATTCTACCAAGATTCCAGCTGTGTCTCTCCCTTTAAGAAGCCTACCTTTTCCAGCTCTGAGCCAGATGCACTTGCTCTCAAAAAAGGTTCATTTCAGAAAAGAGAGACTATGCTAGAAATAGATGTTTGAACACATATTTTGGCATACTGCCACCACAACTTTTTTTTCTTAATCAATTCAGACACAAAAATCGGATTTGTGAAAAATTTGGCAGCTAAAAATCTCAAGTACTTAAGGGCTATCTCAGCCATGGCCCTACCATCTTCTAAAACAGACGAGATACCCCAGGGCAAGGGCAACCATGCACTAATCCTCATAGTGTAGTTACTGCTGTCACCTGCAAATGATCACTGTTGAAACAGCAAAGACTTCAACGTACAAGATAATTTAACTCAATTTTAACTGCTTGATTTTTCTTACTCCAAGGTTACATCCATACTAGAGAAGTAAGACAGTTGAAACTGTAGTTGAACATGTAAATACAATGTCAGTGGTCAGAGACTGCTCAAGGTAGGCGCTGGCACAGTTGCTACCAAATCACAAACGTTGTTCTGAGAAAACTACTACAGTCTGCCAAGAAAAATTGCGATATGCCTCCACGATGGCAGGCATTACTCACATAGCTATTAGCATAAATATTCAATGGCCTGATGAAAAAAATTGCCCTGTGCTCCATTATGAGATGGTGGGAAAAAGAAAAATAAAATAAAATCCCAACACACCACACCAACAGGTAAGATTTAATCATACCACATTCCTAACTGTAAAATACTGCCAATACATTTATCTCTTTATAGATAGAGAAAGCAAGTTCTTGTAAAATTTCTTCCCTTTTGTTGACTATCTGAAGTTGACTTTTGATAACGTTCGTATGGAAAGCTTGTCTCTAAAACAAGCTCAGCAATTTTGTTGACTTAAAGAGAGCACTTCACACCATCAGGAATTTGCACTTGAGTATTGCCAGAGACATTTCCTGCATAGAGCTGTTACTGAAGTTTTTCACTTTTAAAGACATGCTAATAATTATGTGTTAGTAACTATCAAGATATACTGTATCTTTTTGTTTGGTATGCAGAAAGGATGGAAGTTTAACAAAAAAAGAAAAATAAATGCAAGAGCCTTATGAAGGATCTTGCATGGCCCACAGACACAATATTGTGTCTTTAACATAAAGCATAATCCAAAAAGCTGACAATTTATATATATATTTTTTTTTTTTCAGTATCAAAAGAAATGTGTATCTAGCTCTAAACAGTTAAACACAGAAGTCTGCAAACTATGAGTTTTAACAGCTTGTTAATTGGCCACTTCTAGACAGCAAACTGCACCTCCCTGGTCCTGCCAAGAGTCACGGCGCAATCTCAGAACATGGACCTATCAGGCCTTCTCACATAAGGTTTGAGAGGGGTTTACTGACCGACATAATGGCAATCTTGGTAACAGAGGAAATACGACTGCTTTCCTTTTTAATAAAATCATGAGTACTCATTACATTAAAGCTTAGAACTCAACTGTCTTTAAAGTAATTGTGGTTAAGTTTCCAAGTGGGTAGAAAACCCCCCCAAAACCAACAACAATAAAAATCTACCTCTGACTTGTGAGGTTTGAAGGATGACAACTGGATCATCTTGGAGCAACAAGCAGAGGTATGGCTTAAGTAATGAACACGCAAAAATGGCCATTCTTAGCAGAATCCAACTAACAGGCATAACAGATGTTCCCCAGAAAAAAGGTCGAATGAACATCACCATTTTGCCAGCACGACTGTTGGACATTCATTTTCCCTAAATACCCAAAGAAAAGACATTTTGCGCCTGTTTACCCATAGGGAACAGGTTTTGTCTACATTATCTGTTTAGCCATCTGGAATATTTCACTGTTAGTTACTCTACTTAAAATGGAAACAGATTATAATTGGCACAGTTTGTGACTCCTGACTTCATGCGTAATAATTTGCACAGCCTTTTTCAGCTATTTCCTTATTTACCACCAAATCCAAACTGAGAAACCAGAACAGATCTTAAAATTTCTAGTAGATGAAAACTTGATACTTCTTGGAAGCGCTCCTCTTTAGAAGAGGAAATCAAAGAGGAAAGCTAATGAAACACGCCTTCTTGGCTCATCGTCCTCAGTTACGCAACTCACAATACATGGTCAGGTTCTGACAAAGTCTGGGTTCAACAGAAGCAAATCTCAGCCTATCATTTAATAAAAAGAGCAAAAGAAGGATCCACCAACGTTCTTCTAGGGCTGATGGTGTTGGTCCTAATGTGAGACTCACTATACTTTCACATCTTATTAGCTTCCAGGCCAAGAGCTAATTTAAAATGCAGGTCTTTATAATGTTAATGTATCTAAGGGACAAAACACACCACCACCAGGCCATCAGGCAAGATACAGCAGCTGTCCACATGCATGTTCTTGATCTCCTTCTACTAGCGGGTGATGCAACTTAGCTGATTCCTCCCTCTTTCATCTGTTGTCAAGTTTCTGGAGCTCAGCTTTCTCCATAACCAGAGAGGAAAACTCTAGCCTTCTCCTCCCTCTCTCTCAGCCCAAAGAAACAGAAGACAACGCATTTTTGCTGCAAAGACTTCAATTTCTGAGACTGCATAGTTGCTATGGATGACAGCTCATAGTATTCTGACTGATCTGAAATTAATGACGCACATCTCAAAGCCCAAACTTATGCCTCATGAAATCAATACCTGTGGACTTATTTGATGCTCGCCGTCGAATTTCAGTCACCATCAATCGTGACACTTGAGTAGTAAACTGCAGGAGGTCAGAAAATTTTTCTGTCATTGTACTTGGAGGAGCGTTTCCAAACACCTAAAACAAGAGAGAAATGGATGCATGATGAAGTCATTCAGTTTACAAGGATCACTACAAACTACCACCTTCCTTTGCAAAGAAGGAGCATTACTATGGAAATTACAAGTTTTTGTTTTCCTGCTGCAGTATTCATCACCATATTGGTTTTCACAATGCACGCTCTAAGATTCGTTCATTGTTGGAATTACGTCGTCATTCAGGGAGGTAATCTGATGAATGAAGGGGAAAAATGGACCCGTGACTTTTCTTGCAAGATGAAAACCCCACAAAGCCCCAGAAAACTGAAATTGCACATAATGGGGTAAAGACTACATACCAGAACAAATTCTCTACAATAGAGATCTGCTTTTAAGAGCAACTTCTTTACTATCTGCTGAATCTACACATCCTACAGAGGTGAACTGAGTGTACAGAACGATGTGTGTAGCATCTCTAGACGTGACCAGGAAGTAGTACTACCCTGTTAAGTCTTCCCTCCATAAACTGATAATACCAGGAAGCCTCCCATGTTGCTGGTATCCCAAGGTTTTACTCTTCTCTCTTAAGATCCTCTTCAACATAATAGTAGTGGTTACTAGGGAATTTTTGTTATAAATTGTCACTTAATTCTAGTAACGTATTCTTCATGATTAAGCATTAATTTGGTTATTGAATCCTTTACTGAGTCACATTCGTATTGTGGTATTGCACTAAGCTATGGAACACGATATTATCTCAAAAAGAATTAGTTAGTTGAATGAAAAGCAAATTATCTCAACAAGACTGCACACAAAAAGGAGTCTCCATCCACTCTTTTGATGTAAACCTTGCACTAAAACGGTCACAGTAAAACCACGACAATCACTATCAAAGCAAGCACGAAATCTGAATTCTGGTACCATCCCTAGGGTCAGTGCTGAAAAAACAGAAGAGCCTGCTAAACACCTGAATGGTCTCAACACTTCTCTGCTCATTTACATGTTTGTCCCTTGTGGAAGGATTGTCACCAGTGACCCAGGAAGATTACAGTATTTTTCTGATAAAGTTTTGTTCAACATGTTACATTTGCCTCTCAGAAAGATGATGTGATCGACAGCAGTACAACTGATTCGAACTCAACAGCTGCTTCACCCTCATTCCCTCTCTCAGGGTGACCCAGTTTTACTATTACCGCTGAGCTGCTGACACACTTGATTGAGGTCACTCTTAAGTCTCAGGACTTCCAGTGAAATCGGCAGTATTACAGCCCACAGGGATGCAAGACAATTGTGACATCACCTTACCTTGGAACCCCAAAGTTACTGAAGAAAACTTAAAGGCAGAAGATAGAATAATCTTTGTCTAAGCTTGACTTCCTACTCCCCTTAGTGTCAGTTGCTCTGGCACATTACAGAACAGACAAAAATCTTTTTCCTGCCCACTCGCATTGCGAAGTCATGATGAAACGGAGCCAGAAATACAATATTGAAATTGAGCGCTCCATTTCCTCCCAGTAAAAATATTTTTCAGCAAAAATGTAAGCATTTCTCATACAGGAAATTTCAACCACCATTATCAATAAAGAAAGCAAACAGGAGCCCAGCCATCGCAGGCAGATGACTGTTTTCAGCAGACCAAGAAAAACACCCCTCCTTGGGATCACAGAGCAGACAACACGCCCAGTACAGACAATTCTGATTTCCCTAAACCTTTCACAAGGCCTCCTTTTGCAGTTGTCTGCATCAGCTCTGCATCTGAGAGCCTCTAATTTCCACAAGACTCTAAGAAGAGTAGAGGGCCTCAAGGCTTTAGTGTTCACTGGCATAACCTAAGCAAGGACTATTTAGACTAGAATAAACATTGGCAGAACATCTTGCCATCATTAACTGTTTAAAGCTCTCCCACTCAGACCAGGAAAGAGGAAAACCTAATAGCCCTGTTACCTGTCCTGAGCTTGCCCAGAGTTGTCAGCAGATTCCAAGAAATGCAGAAAGCTCAAAGTTACAGTAAAAGGTTGACTGAGTTGAACTGGTTTTTCATTACTTGCCCCATAACAAAGTCCACACCATGTAGAACAAGCATCTGCACTGGATATCAACATACTCTGACTACCAGTGGTAGTAAAAACCAGGAATAGGATATGAAACATTTTACCAGTAAATCATCTTTCTAATAAGAAGATGCTCTTTCAAGAAAATGTAAACAATGTAACTCAAAATCAGCCTCCTCATCATTCCATCCACTATTTTCATATACTGCGAAAGCATTACTATCCGCATTGGCAGAGCAATGCTTCCATGAACGCACTGAATTCTGAAAGCAGTCTTTTGAGTATTCTTCCAGAGGGCCAATCTTTTGTTAATTATGCACCGATTTAGCTTTTCATTACTATGCCATTTATCATTTCATAAGGCTCCCTGAACAATGAGGAAACAGAAGTGGTCTGTAAACCCATTCGTTAGCAGAACTAGCAAGATGGTTTAAGCTATAGCATGTTTGAGACATGCTCTATCTATAAAGTTAAGAATGCTTTAGCTCCTCTGGAATTACTGATTAATAATCCTCAAAATACCAGGAAGAAAATGGAACTTGGAACTGCATTTTACCCAGAAGTTCAAATACCTCTGAAGAGAGGAGGGGGGGAAAAACAAACAAACAAAAAAACCCCAAACTCGTACATGGTTAAGCAAGAATGCCTCAAAAGAGCTCCTGGATACACTGGTTATTTAACTGGCTGCCTGTTGCTGGCCACTTGGCTGCCCGTGGGATGCAGACTTCCCTTCCTCACTCCAGATCTCTTCAGTAAAAATCACGCTCCTTCCAGAACTATTTCCTGGATTTCACATACACACTCCCTGCTTCTAGTCAAACACACTCAGCTCCCAATTCTAACAGCTTACTTGTACAAAAGACATTCTGAAGTACACGTGTGGAAGTCGTGAGCTGTGCTCCACAATTTATTTGGGGTTTTCTCCTCTTAACACAGACATCCCAATATTGTAACAGATAATGCTTCTATGTAGCACCATCATGGACTTCGCTTAAGGCAGTAACACAGGAGTACTCAGTCTCACTTAAACCTGTTCAACAGAACACAGATAACTGTGCAAAGTAACTGAGAGTCACAGTCTGAATTTGAATCAAGTTATTAACTGATAGCTTAAAGCTCTTGCAGCCAGGAACTATGAGAAATGAGAAAATGTTTAAAAAGCAACTTCTAGCAATGTTTTAGTGCTTCCTGTCAGCAAAGTAGGTCTCAGAAGAAAGCCATCTCAGAATTTAGAGTGAGCCAAGATCTAGCATATCTCCCACTGAAAAATCTCACATAAGACTCTTTGGAAAAATGAATTACTTCTTCTGTTCTACTTTTTCATTCCAATCAACTTCGGTGTTTGTCTTACTCTGACTTGCAGAGTTACTAAGCTAGCAGGATTGTTCCAAAACAAATTGTACCACAGAGAGTTGACACTCCAGAAGACAGAAGTAGATAAGCCATGGAAGCCACAGTAGACTCTACATGTAAGCCTCAAAAGAAGGTGGCATTAACCAGGAACCTAAAAAGGTAAACTGTGGAAGTAAAAATAAATAGATGACATCACAACTGCTCAGCCTCTTGAACGCAGGAAGCCAAGAATGCATTTATATGAAATGTAAAGAAAAAAAAAAAAAAAATCCCTCTGTAATAGGGACAGATGAGACCTGACTGACCAAGAGAAATCAGTTTAGTTTGTGCTATACTAACAGTTCATTGATGACTGATAATGGTTATCAAGGACTGCCATTTCTCTTGTGAAAGAGCACAAGCAATACATGCTTCCCTCAAGGTGCCAGACTATGATTCAGATTTTACAGAGGCTGGAAACTGAAGTGACAACATCTGGCAACTGTCTGTATTTGTGGCGAGAAGGACAACTTCAAGAAGGTCATAGATTAAAAACAGCCAGAGTTTGAGGACAGCGATGTTAAGACCAAACAAGGAAACTTGGAAGAGCGACAACCACAGGTAGGATCCAAAAGCAAAACATTCGGCAAACACAGAAAACGTGTGCCCTCAGCATCAAGTTCACCTCAGGGAAGAAGGGAACAAAACTCTCTAGGATTTAGAAAAGGGAAAAGAGCCCATCCACAAAAGTAGATGGATTCTGTAAAGAATAGAAAAGAGACTTTGAGAAACTGGGGAAGCAAAAACCCATGATAGACAAAGGAAACACTGGGATCTAGGAGAAAAGAGTAGCCAAGATGCACTCAGAGATGGAAATTGCAAAAAACATTCATCTTTTCAAGAAATCTAAGGGATACCTGAGACCAGTTAGGCAAGAGCTGGTTTTGATGGAGTAAGAAGAAAACCTGGGGCAATGTTTTACAGAATCCTTCAACACACAAGCTGAATGAAGGACAGTGAGAGAGAACAAATGGTGCAAAGACATGAGGTAATTACAATAAGGCTTTAACAATCAAGTGGAGGGACCCAGAATTAGGACAAAGCCAGCAAGCAGCAAAAAGGAGAAAAAAAAAAAAGTATAGTAAGAATGAAAGAGGGAAAAGTGAAAAAGGGAGAAATAACAGAGAAATTAGAAAAACTCAACTCTTCTTTTTCATCTCTGAAGTCTAATCAAAGTCTAAGGGAAGACCGCTGTACAGAAATAGGACATGCATTGCTGCACTGGTTTCTCCCACCAGCTGCGATTCCCACAGATACAATGCTACTGCAAGTAACTACCACAAAGGCCAGGAAAAAATGTCTTCTCCACCCACAGATTACAACGAAGTGCTGAAGCAGCTCTAGTGGGTACATTCCCTTTTTCAGAAGCATCAGCCCTGTGTAACCACCAGAGGGAGATTTCTAAGCATAACTGCATCAAAATTACTTTCATTGGCTCAAGAAAGATTGAGATTCCATTGTGTTAATTTGTAAAAACAAATTAAGAAAGTCCATAACTAAAGAGCATACAATCCAAGCAGATAAATTAAAGAGGAAGCAGACGAACTGAACTTACTTCTCCCAGACTCACGCAACAGGTTACCAGTAGAACTAGGAGTAAGACCTAGGGCAACGGAACGACATTTAAGGGATCTATCCATTGAAGCACACTACCTAGTAGACTGAAAATCCTATTCATACTATGCCTTGACTAGGATTATTTTTTCTAAGCAGCAGGTAAGCAGCTCAATGTCTAACATCATCATAAGCCATACTTTTGACAAAACAATCTAAAAGAGAGAAAACTGAGTTGGTTTTCCTATCGAGGTTGTGCATTTTAGTTTTTGGATTATTCCAGTTTTCCACAGCACCGTAATACAAGCCCAGATCCATCAATCAAGAAGAGCTTCAGAAGCAAGGGTTCAGGTCACAGCAGGAAAATACAGGAATGCTAGATCTGTACCTACTGCTCTTTCAAGAGCCAGAAACTACCATCAAAGTTATTATTCACAATAAAGTGGTGATGTAAGACATCAGAAGGATTTAGCTCCTATGAATTCCAGTGATGGTTGGCACAGTCTTGCCTCCCAACAAAATCTCACTCCCTGAGCACAAGAGAGTAGTGAAATACAAATGGTGCTGTACAAGTAGCTATTACCCTTTCCCTACAGATCGCCTGTTCAAAGTCCCCCTTGTCCACGAAGAGCGGTTCCGACTCCATGCATAGGAAAAGGGCTACAAGGGTGGTGAGAATACACAGAATTTGTTGCAAGAGGAGATTTAAGTTGTTCAACTCGTGTAGCCTAGCAAAGTAGCCAGGAGCTACTATGATCGTTATCTCTAACCATGCATCAGTACAATAAATGCGAAGAAAGGAAAAGAGTTATTTTGACTCAAGGGCAGTGCTGTCACACAAACGAGTGGGTATAAACTACCTATGAGTAAGTTTAGGTTGGAAATCAGATGACTCTGTAATAAGAGTGAGTTCTGCAGAAAAGCTCTGTGACAGTCTACGTGCAGCCATGGACTACACTTCAGAAAAAGCAGTAATAGAAGGAAATGTCCAACAGCAGATTTAACCACTAACAACACTATGCGAGGAGAAGGGGAAAATTGAAGGGATGGCAATGGAAGAAAAGCTTCTGTTGTGCTAGAACCAAAGGTCTTGAGAATACAAAACACGAGCAGCCAACTCAAATAAAGAAAACACCTCTTGCAGTTTCTCTAGCTTACCCTGTTAAACACCGGCAACATCATATAAAGTTTTTCTTCTTGTTCTTTCTGGGTCATGTGCCGTGGAGGATGACAGAGCTCTGTGAAGAGGCGACGCAGATGCATCAAGCCCAGCGCGTTATCCTGGGGGCTACACTCCTCCTGCCGTGGCCGGCCCATGATCCTCTTCACCATATTCATCTTGACTGATTTCTGGAAGCTCCCTTGTATCCTGTTCAGAAAGGAAAACAAACCTATTGAGTACAACAGAATGAGGTATTATGCCATCAAAGCCTTTTGGATAAATAGCACCCTCTCTCACGGTCAGTGTCACACTGCAGTTAAGAGTATTAGCTAATCTTAGATGCTAGGCATTGATGAGTACATACTCAGAGGATTTAAAGCCAACAGCTTGAAACTGGACAACATTTGATACTCTTCAGCACAAAGCACAACTGACCAGGTTTGAGCACCACAAAACCCTTTGGTACTTTTTAATAATTATTTTTATGATTCTTTGATGCACACTCCACAGCATTTACAGCACTGTTATCTACATATTGCAAAGTATTCTCAAAATAATTCTAGAGTAAAGCAGTAGCAGTCATGTACTTCAAAATCTAATCAAACAAGACCTTTAAACTCTCTCAGACATTGGCTTTATCATAAAAGGCATGCTTAGTTTTTTTCCTGACTTTCCTACGGCAAACAGACAAAGCTATCCAACAGAGCTATCATTCGCCTCACAACTCAGCTGTCAGGTGTGCAGAAGAACAACTCAGTATTCTCCTTCCTGATGGACAAGAAACTTGTTTTAGAATCGTAGAATGGTTTGGGTTGGAAGGGACCTCTGTAAAGATCATTTTTTCCAGCAGATGTCAAGGTGGCTGAAGTCCCCTAGCAGAATCAGGGCCTACAAGTGTGATGCTTCCTATACTTGAAGTAAGAATGCTTCATCAGCGTCCTCCCCTTGATATTCAGTCTTTAGTAAACACCAGCCACAAGGTTTCCTTTGTTGGCTTGGTCTTCAGTTTTCACCCATAAGCTCTCAACCTGTGCATTACTGTTTCAAAGAAATCACTGTGCAATCCATCCATTTTTTAATGCAGAGTGAACACCTCCACCTTTCCTTCCTTGCCTGTTCATCCTGAAGAGTTTCTTACCATCAGTTGCAGTGCTCCTGCAGTGACTGTGTGATTCATCCCACCAAGTTTCAGTGACAGTGATCAGATGATAGCTTTCCAGCTCCTCTTGGTTGTTACCTGTTCTACATGCACTGGTATAGAAGCATTTCAGAGCAACTGTCAACTCTCTCACCTTTTGGTGGAACCTTTGTGTGGGTTGGGATGCACTTGTCACTGCTCTGGGAGGTGCAGTCATCCACACTGCTGTTTGTGAATACAGAAGCATCCTGGCTTTGCAACCCATCACCCAAGATCATTAATTTAAAGCATGATTCTCTAAGTCAGCCAATATGCCATCAAAGATTCTCTTTCCTCTTCCAGGTATGTGGACCCCATCTCTCTCCAGTAATCTGTATTTGTAGCAGAATGTTCTGTGATCACAGAAGCTAAAGCCCTGGCGACAACACCAACCATAAAGCCAGGTATTGATCTGCATGACGTGTCAATCTCCCTCTGCACCCCTATATCTGATAAGCAATATGAAGCAGAAGATCACTTGGGCCCCTGTCCCCTTCACTCATACCTTCATGGCTCTGAGGTTCTGCTTTACCGTGTCATTGGCAGCCATATGTTTTAAAACATGTCATGGATACGTCACAGTGTCCATATTTAGCCCTCTGTTACTCTTCAAAATGACATGGAGCAAATCTTTTGAACATGAGACTGAAGTCTATCAAGCAGGACCTTGCACAAGAGTTGAGAGAGTCAGCACAGATAAATCTCCCAACAGAAGTAGCCAATTGGACACTGTGGTAAAAGGGACCATTCTCACAACTACATTCAAGTAAGGAAAGGAGTAAGGGAGAAAAAGTGAAACAGCTTCATCTACATACACAAAGTTAAGGAGACCAACAAGTAAATGTTCCACAGAATTGTAATGTCTACCTCTCATCACTTAGAGGTGGTTGGAAAAATGAAGGTCAGTAACAGCTATAAGAATTATTCACGGGTAGAAAATGCCTCACAGCAAGGAAATTAAAGAACTTAATTATTTAAACTATCATGCTTACCATGAAGGGTCAATTATTAAAATGAGAAGTGATGATTCCAAAGGTGCTGTGATTAGGGTAATGGAGGGAAAATACTCATTACTGAAGAAGTCAAACCCAGAGATTAAGTTGTAAGAAAAGACAATAGCTGGGTGCTAAAGTCAGGAAAGTAACATCAGCTACAAACAAGGACAACACTTGTGAAACTGAAAATAATTAACCATTAGTAAGAAACATTAACAAAAGAAAAATATTTCATTCTTAGGTTAGAGAGAAAACACCTTTTGGAATGTGTTCATGAAACAGCATTTTACTGACATGCAAGAAAAATTAGAAACTGATGCTAACAAATGTTATGGTACAATGCAAAAAATCAACTTATGAAACAGGGAGTCGTCAAAAAAAGCTAAGCTAACGTGCAAGACAGCAACTGTCAGCCCATGCTGGACATTTGCATTGGCTTTTCATATTTGAATAAAGATGAGATAGAAACGGATGGTGTCTTTTAGTGTCTTATCCCCAAGAAATAACACAGGTAACAGACTTCAAACCAGCATGATTCACACAGTTAAAAATGAAATAGCCCAGTTTCTGGAGGCATTTCCTCCCCAAACCCACACCTTTTCCCAAACCCTTCAGTCTGGGAACTCTTCTATCGCTGTAATAGCATGTAAACTAACAGAATACCACAACTGAGCTCAAAGACGCAAAACTTCACTGCCTAAGCAGCAGGAAAAAAAGTCTGTATTTTCTTTTTCATAGAATCTTTTAAAGATAATATTGTAATTTCTTTTTATGGCTCACAGAATGCCGACAACTCTAAATCCAAAATGCATGTTGTCATTGAATTCACCACCACCGTGGACTTTTGCTAGAGCAGCTGATTTTGCTTTTAAATCCTATTGCTAAGTGCACACCTAGAACAGGAATTTGTACTGGTTCAGCCATACAGTTTAGTTCTAGATCTGACCATTTTCTTACAGTCAGAGAAGCCCAAATAAATGTTACGCACGATTTTCCCTGTTTTAACAGGAGCCTACTGAGATGGCTTCTCCAAGATGCGATCCGTTTACCTCTACTGGGGCGGTGTTAACCCAGACGGATGACAAATGCAGAGAACAACTAAAGTAGTCATCACTTTCCCAACACAGTCATGGTCCCTCCTGCCTATTCCCCAGTACAGTCACATATTCAACCTCAACATAAGAGATAGGCCAGAGAGGAGAACAGAGACGTGTAAATAACATCCGAATTAATTTCATTTGGGGTTTTTCCCAGAAGTAATCAAAAGATACTACAAAACTGATATATTTGATATGTGTACTTAATTCAGTTGGAACTCCAACCCCCCCCAAAAAAAACCCCAAACTAAACACCACACCAAAACATCACAAAGCCACAGAATTCAGACTTCTGCCCCAAAGACGCCCTTCAACGCTCAAGAAAAATCTTCCTAGAAGACACTGCTTTGGGAATATTCTTTACTATAAAGTATCCACTTCCTTGATGTTCTTCACAGATACAGAGCCCATGTTGCACTGTACAAAACATAGATGGGGTAGTAACACTGACATTTTACACATGGGGATCTTTGCAACATATGCTGGTTTTCTTTGACAATGTTATCTGCCCTCCGGATTAGCTTTTTCTGGTAGTATTTTCTGCTCATTCTCAGCCTTCAAAATCAGTAAAGTCTGTCCTCAATTCCACTGCAGATAACTTGAATGTATGCAATACATTAATTTCAAGCAGAGTAGATACTACTTGCGGAATTATGCTAGAATTGAATTCTACCGTTTCTGTCCTGTTTAAAAAAAAAAAAAAAAAAAGGCTAGCATGAGCTCCATGCAACGTCATCCAAAATATACTGTACGTGAAATCTGAAATAGTTTCTGTGATTTATTTTTGCCAGTCCAAATACAGTGTGTGGGTTTTTTTGTGTTTTTTTTTCATTAGCATAGCAGAGATTATCTATGGAAGTACAAGGAAGACAGCTGTGGGCTCTGGGAGCTCCAGCATCAGACCCAAATCTTAGCCATGTGGGAAGGACTATTCATGGCTTACAGCAGGCAAAAGCTTTCTCATTGTGAATCTCAGTACCAGAACCTACTTATCCTAAGAAAACATTGAGATGTCTAAGTTCGTCTAGAAGAAAATAACAAAAAAACCCAACTAAAATTTTGGGAGCAAAGATACTGAGCTGCTCAGTATTTTGTTACTTCATCCTCTGAGTGTGATGCTACTGCAGTGTTACTGCAACCCGGACTGAGAGGCTGCTCTGCACACACAGGGATACATTTCCTCATGGATTCTTCTGAGCTGCTCATCACTGCCAGATCAGAATGCTTGACAGTTATTAAATGAACTGATTTTTCATAAATCTGCCCCACAGCACGGGCATGTTAACAGCCTCAGTATACACACAATGAACAGATGCATGCACCTTACACTAAAATTGCTGGTGTTTAATATAGTTTAAGAAACTTTGGAGAGTAGCTAATCCTATGTGGCATCTTGTAATGCTTGAATCTTTCTGCCTGCTTGTGTAGTATCCCTTAGAGATGAGCTGATGTCCTCCTGTGGTGAGCCGACCACATGATTTTTCTGCCTTATTGAAACAGTGAGCAAAAAACTCGATTTCCCATAAATCTATTCTGCATAAATCCTCCAGGAAGATGGAAGCGTGATAACGCCAGCCATAAATATCGAAAAAGTAAACAATCGTTCTCTTTTCCGCCTCACTGCACAAAGGGAGCACATCGCTCCTGCTGAGCGCACCCTCCCCCCCCCCTGCCGCTGCCGGAGAGGAGCGAGGAGGAGGGGGGGGAAACTGAACTGAGCTGTCAGCGCAGCCCCCTGAAGAAACTAAGCAGTTAGAAAGAAGGAAGCAGCCGCCGCGGAGAGCCGCCGGACAGAACTGCTGACTCCCACTGCTCTAGGAATCCGGGGGAGAGAAAGAAGCCGTGAGCTGCCGCCGGCCGTAAGGTGCGCAATCGTTGCCACTGCCGTGAGCCGCCGCCACGAGCCAAAACTGAAAGAATCCAGAAAAAAAGCTGCAAGCTGCAGCAAGAAGAAGAAATTGCAACAAGAGGCCATTAGAAGCCGCGTGCTGCAGAAAGCCACGCCGCAGAAGGCCGCGTTGCCAGAAAAAGCCGCTCCAAGCTGGGAGCACCATACTGAAGAAGAAGTTGTGCCAAAGAAACTACACCGAAAGCTGCACTGCCAGAAAAGACAAAGCCGACGCCACTGTCGGAGGGAGAGAGAGAAAAAGCTACAAGCTGCTGACGTCATCAAAACAGTCCAGGTCTGCTGGCCGGACATCGTCGCCGTTCCATGGAGACCATCGCCAAACGCCGAAAGGACACATGCACACACACACACGCACCATCCACATATACAGGTCGTATTTTGACATAATTAAGTCCTTATTTGCCCTTATCTCTCGGTGGGTGAGAGAGGGAGTGAATGGGTGGGCGTGGTGTTCTTTAATATTGTAATATTTCCATAGAGTAAATAAGGTTTTATTAGAATATATTTAATAATAAACTTATTAAATACTCATTCGGTCTCCGTGTTTGCTTGCGAGCTTGGTGGGGAGATATCCCAATTTACCCTCAACCCTTCTCCCTTTGGGAGGTGGTCGGACCTCTGCGCGCCCGACCGCGACACCTCCTCCCTGTCAGTTTGTCATTTCAAAGCTAAAAGCCCAGTACACAAAGGATGCACTTAGAGAGCAACTGCATAAACCTCATGAGGAGTTTTGTGGAAGAGGCAGGGACAGAAGCTGGCTTTCAGGAGATGTGGCTCTTCCCTGCCTCATGTCCCCTTTTCCAGCAGGTACAGCCCCATGTTCTTTACTACATGGTCCTGATGAGTTACTTCCCCCGGCAGGTCCAAGCAGGCACACTCCTCATACAGAATCTTTGAGTTGGACAGTCCAGCTCTTAAGTCTTTGGCTTTTTTAAGCTGAGTAAGGAGTCATAAGTTATTTTGAAAGAGCAAACTAAGCAAGCAGAAACTCTATAATGCAACCTCACAGTGACAGGGTCATGGTTTATCAGGAGGGTTGAAGCCATTGGACCCATCTTCTGCTACTTGAGCTAAAAAGGTGAATTAACGGCAGCTGTGTATCATCATGTTCTGTATGGATCAAAACTAAAATAAGACACTTGACAAGTATATTTCAAAGATGCACAAAGAGAGCAACAATAAAAATGCAGGTTTTGAAAAACATATTGCTGTTTTCTTCCTGTGGCAGATGCAGAAAAGTCTCCAAGCAAAGATAAATGAAGCAAGCAATAAAGGCACAGCATGAGCATCCTTACTTAACCCCTTTGTTTTCTTCCACTGGCTGTCACATGGCTGCACATTTTCTCCATAAGCATAAGCGAGGCTGATCCATTTGAGTAGCTCTGATATAAACCCATTCACCAAGTTCTTCTGTTCACTGTTAAATTTACATGGGAATCCTGTAAGACGAACCCGTGAGACTCTCAAGAAGTTTCACTGGAGTTAGTGCAAGAGGTAGCTTCGACTCTTTAAAATATATTTTAAAATGTTTTCTAGTGTTAGCGGAAGTTGTTGGACAAATTACCATAAATCATGCTGCATAAAATACCAACAACTCACAAAGCTCAAAGACAGACATTGAGAGAAAAACAGAACACACACACATAATTATTAACACAAGTTATGATAATGTATGGGTGATGGTACTAGAGCTATCAAAACATTTCTGAAGAGAAAAAAAAAGTAGACAGATAGAAGCTGCATGAGACACACTTATTTTCACAATAGCTATTATAGGTCCAAGCTGTGCATCTAGTTCCAAAAGGCTGTTATTTAAATAACCAGCTAAGTAATTAATCTGCTTTGTAATTACAGTCACAAGTGTTTCTCCAGGCACTGTACTACTATTACATCAGCAGCTTAGCAACGAAACAGGAATCAATTTCCTTCTTTGCAGATTATAATGGGACACTAGCGCACATCTCCACCCCAACCATCCCAGGAAAATGAAACTTAAGGCAAGTCTTGTTGCTACAACAAATCACAGAAGTCCATTACAATCAGTAAATTTCACACATCTTACTTCTCTGCACACCACGTCTGTTATTTCTTTCCTGATTTAAGATTGCCTACCCATGTAATTAATAGTAACATTCCAAAGATTATCATCAATATGCACTATTAAAAAGGACATTTTCTAGCCTTCAAAAGAAACAATAAAGAGCTGGTACAGGCTAGATACACATCCGTTTGTCCTTAGAACTGAACAAGAATAATAAATTCTCTTTGTAGACAAAAACATCAGCAGGAGGGGAAGTGAGGAACACAACTACTTCCTCCCATTCCCCCCCCCCCAACCAAAAGACAACTACTTACACACAAAGAAAACCATACACAAGGAAGCTGTGTTGCTGATGGACAAAACCAGCACCCACTCATTTGGAGAATATCGCCTGGTCCCTGATAGACAGGACCTGGAGCAAAGCCAGGGTGTTGACTCAGTTATAAAAGCACCTATTCCTGTACTAAGTTTTCCTCTTGTTAAAGAGCTAATAATAATCTGGTTAAAACAGGAACTGTTTCATTGAGAAATCCTCCCAACAGCAAAACCCCAGCAACTCTTTCTCCAGTTTTTGTATTGCAAAGTATTATTAAGGAAGGTGTGCAGGCAAGAATATGCAAGATCACACTATTGTTTCAGGATTGTGGCTTTTGTGTTTGTTTTGGCTTTTTCTTTTTCGTTTTGTTTGTTTGTTTTTATTTTCCCCCCTTGCACTGAAATATTTTAAAACTAGGTCAACCTAATGAAATATGGTTTCGTTTCTACAGGTTGAAGAGATGCTTACAGAGGTCTCTTTCAGTTCACAGGTAGTGTCCAAACCAGAGAACTCAAGGCAGTAATTTTTGCTTTAACATCTCTAAAAAAAATGAAAAAAGAAAAAAAATAAGAAGGAAAATAAAGAAAGACAAAATTAAATCTCACTATCTTAATTCAGGACATGCTTTTCCTATTCTCTGAACTCAAATCAGTTGAGTATTTAAAGATAAAATTCCTTTGCTACTTGCAACATTAGAAATGCTATTCTCATGCTCAGTCTGACCTTAATGCCTTGACATCCCTGCAACCAAAAATTCTTAATACTTTAACAAATATGAAAAACTGAAGTAACTGGTTTAAGAGAGAGATGCAGATCTAAAACACGGACTATTTGTCTTCTTTCTAGGTCCATTTCCCACAAATTATTTATGATAATGACACATAATAGCAAGTGCTGATAGAGTAGATTTCCTGTGGTTTGTACCTTCTTGAAGGTTAATGTTTTATATTCAGTGAAAAAGAAGGACAACAGTTAAACAACAGTAATACTTTTGACCTGTGCTGCGGGGATGGAGAAAAGCTGTCTCGCTAAAGAATAATCAAGTTTTTTCACTTCTTTTCACTCAAGTAAGAAAATAAAGTACTGCTTTTTACTTCTGCATATAGCCTGACTTACTAGTATGCTAGTACTAGTAAGCTAGTAAGCTTACTAGTAGCTTATGTCTAGAAGTTAACCCTATCATTGTATTTTCTAATTCTCTAATAACCACAAAACCTTATTTCCCAGAATTACTTCCAGCACTTTAATAAAATATTTCCAAGCTGCAGACATTTATTCCGCCACCTCTGAAACAAAGCCTATAAAAGTATTAATTCCTACAACAGCTGGAAACAACATTTAGTACTTCTCCAAACCACTTCAAGCTGCATCGATTTGGTTTGCTTCTACTTCCATACACAGAAAGCACAGACAACTTTAAGACCTCAAGCGCAGACCCACCCCCCATTATGCCCTTGCAACTGAAGAGCCTACTTCAACTTTATTTTTTAGTACACCAGCACAAAACAACAGTTACACAGCATGAATGACACCCAATGCACACATGGAAGTAAAGGATGGCATTAAAATCATTGTTCGCAGATATTTAAGGACGGTGCTCAAAACTCCTAGCTTTATCAAACTGGAAGGAGTTACAAGTCAGTCCTGGACAGCAAAGAGGAGATGGTGCCTGAGGAAGCAGGCACATGTGCCACCTTTTCCTAGCGGGAGCAGAACTGTTCACATAGCACCTAGAATGGGATTTTTGGCTGGATGCTTATAAAATTGCTTCCTACGTCTTTATTTAGTACGCATTAGGATCTGTCACCAGCACGAACACAATTCCCAGCACTGCTTTTCTTTAAGTAAGACTTAAGGGCTCCCATTTTTCAGCTCAGTAATAAACTGATAAACAAGCTAAAGAATTGCAAATGCCCACAAAGCAAACTGCCAGAAAGCCCAAATACAGGCTATTTAGACTGATGACAAATACTCATATAAGGTTTCTGCCTTTGCATTTTTTACTCTCTATCTTTTTCAACTACAATGAAAGATGATTTCTTATTTCATCTTGAACTACCACACACTACCCCAAGAACCAAAAGGCAGTTCTACTCTTCTATGTACTTGAATAGATACATCCACCACTTGTTTAAAAGCAGCTATTGAAAAAGGCCAGGGAAATTTCACACGTAATTTTCACATTTTAGAAGCTGAATTGCATCTAATAAATATTGTATCAACACCAACTAAGAAAACCTCATCTTTGAAGTACTTATAGCAGTACAGATGGTTCTCCATCTCTTTGCAAAACAAGGCCAAGAAATCCAGTTCATCTCTAAGACTAGCCCAAACCCATGTTTAGCTGCTAGGTTCTACAGAGATTCATCTGTGAACTTCAGTGCAATGTCTTTAATCATCTCATCTGCCTATAAACACAGATCTGCTCTCCAAAAACCAGTTAATTTGCTAGCCATGAAGGAAGCCTGAAACTCCATACCTCAAACTGTTTGCTTCATAGCATCTCGTTAGGTTGGGGGGAAAAAAAAAAAAAAAGTAGTAATATTTATGCTAGAAGAAGGTTTTAAATCATTTGTCCAAGGCAAAATATACTGCTATTGCAGGGCTGAGGACCAAATAAAACTGTTCACATGTAAAAGAAGCCTTTTTGCTTTAGGAGATGAGGAATAGTCACTCAAAAAAAAAAAAAATTAAATCTCCACATTTCTTTAGCTCTAATCATTGGTTACAGTAAAGATCAAAACAGTGGCTCTCTATAGGTATCATGTTAGAGACACCTGCATTAGCACAATCAGGTGGTTCATTCACAGACATTCAGGCTCCAAGGAACTATTTGCTCATGTTTGTGCAATCATACCACCATGGCATTTGTTCCACTCCTTCGACCTGTTCCAGTGTGGTCTCAAGCTGGCAATGCAGCCCTGGCTGCAACAAAGTCCAAACTCGTTCTGGGTGCACAATTTCTCCTCTCCTTCAAGGAGGTTTGCAAAGGATACTATTTACCAGAGAAACATGGTAACTGAGGAGACAAAAATCTGTGCAATGCAAAAATCCTGTCGGGCAGAAAGGAAGTCTGAGATGGCTGGAGCACAGACATAAAAGATAACAACCAAAATAGGAGAAATTTCTCTACTGATACGTGTTTTTGGAACATTCATTTATATGAAAATGGTGCCTAGTAAGTGAACAAGTTTCAGACTGAGAGAATTAAAGTTTCGGCTTTCAATCTTCTTGGTTTGCATACATTCTTAACACGGTATATTACTTTTGGAAACTAAAATTTACCGGATGAGTGTTAATCTGGAACTCTGTAACGGGACTCTCTTGCTAACTAGCAAGATAAGAGAAAAGCAAACTCAAATTATCCTGCCAACCTCAGTACTGCTGTTAACACCTGCAGCTGACAAACACTGGAGGAAAGCAAGTACTGAAACATTGCTTTGGTTTTGAACGTATGCTGGAAGACTTGAAACACCTCAGCAACATTCGCACCTCAGCAAAATCATCTGAAATGGAGGAATTGATAGATTATTTAGAATTGGAACATTACACCAAAAGCTTATAAAACAACTGATCTATGCAGTGTCAGGGAAAGTGTGCTGAATACTGCGAAAATAGGTAACAACTGGTTAAAAAACAACAAAAACCTAAAAAAACCAGACTCAAATAGAATGGCCTATTTGCTTCCTCAACATTTTTGGAGAAGAAAATTGTATTTAATGAGTTCTTGCTATGTTTCACAGTAAAATATCTTGAGCTCCTCTGAATGTAATTTTTGTTGTTTTTTTGTTTGTTTTCAAAAGGCCTGAATAAATTGATTTGCATTAATTGGACAAACAGAATGCCAATTTCAGCAGAACTGAAATTTTACTTTGCCAACCTGAACTGCATGGCAATGACTAAACCATGGCATTCAGGAGAGGAAATGCTGCTATGAAGCCCCTGAAAAAAAA